>JAAGNO010012919.1:0-10919 GCA_033439905.1 Ceryle rudis | reverse complement strand
CATACAGGACTGTATAGAAAAAAATATTAATTATTTCTTTGTAATCAGTGATCCATTGTTAAACTAAAATTTTCGATTACAGATACGTCCTATTTCCTTCCAAACTAGAACATTCTAGTTTGACCATTCCACTTCCTTTAAAATCATTCAAAAAGAGGAAAAAAATCACTTTTTGCCACTGAAACATTGCTTAAGCAAAAACAAATGAAAATTCAGATAGCTGTACTTTTGGCTTAACCTGTGTTCCTATCTTCTGTAATTAAAGTAGCAAGAGCACTGATTTTTGGTTTGACCATCAGATTCTTTAAATTTTCTGAGGATATTTATGGAGTCATGCTAATTACTGAAATGTGTATATTTGGAATTGAAATCATGCCCTCCATATTGTGTTTATATACACATATATCCTCGGAGAGGCATAGCAACAAACGAGTACGGGTTTGTACACACATACCCAGACTTTCATGAACTCTCTTCTTGGTCGATGCCATTGAGTATATATGTGCTTTTTCTTCTATTTTAGTTTATAAGATGCTGCTGTGAGTACATATTGCTTCTATTGAAAAGTCTCCCAATTTCATCTGCTCTTATGTCAACACGTATCAGTTGCATTGTTGTTCTTCCATATCTTATTTTTCCTTATGTTACTATCTGTCTCTTATTTCTAAAGAATAGGTGAATAACATGAAATAAATATTTATACAAATTCTATCCAAGAACTGAAATGACTGTTAAAATATTTGCACAATTTTGCCTGCATATTATTTTAGCAATTTTATTTAGCTTGAGTTGCAGTTTAAGCTGATATGTAACAGTCTTTATAAGCTTGTCCTCATCACTCAGCACTTTCATGGAGTGGCAGTCTGTTTGTTAAGCACACACTAAAGCATTTTACTGTATCATTGTACAATGATGTCTGAACTTAAGCACATTGAAGCTAAAGAGAAATACTGCCATCAAAGTGGGAAAGGTCTTTTGATCAGGCCAACTATCTTAGGAGATTGTAGGGAGAGGAAAGAATGCTTGATGGAAGAACTAAGCTGATCATGTATATATCAGGTTATGCTTTATTTCACTATGTTTATAGAGAAAATGATTCAAGTACATTTGGAAAATAGGGTTTTCATCAAGGTTCAAATTCATCTGTTTTTATTTTTGATATCACAAGTATTTCACTGCTTCAGAATCTTTTCATTTTCATGATGCATGCACGAAACTATTAAGCTTACGTTTTCAACTGAGCTTGCTGGAGATGAGAATGGATTTTGATAATAGAAATCTGTACAACAATGAAGTCCAGAAATTGAAAGTAGTAGTGATCCCTATAATCCAATAACATGTGTCTTAATATATTTTTTTAACTTATTATAGTTTTTTACTTATTAGAATTGCAAAAAGAAATGAGGAAATGTGGATGTAGCTTAGTGTGGCTACAATTTGAATTCAGAGGTTATGTTAATTTAATAGAAATTCATGTTCAAACCTGATCTACAATATATTACAACTATTTTCACGAGCAATTGAAGTGATGGAGATGGGTTTGCTAGAAATATTAGTTTACTGAAACAAGCCTATGTCCTTTTATCTGTGATAACACTTCAAGCACAGTGACCCTAAATCATCCCACGGTGACCTCAGCATCACTGCTGTTATTTTCTAGTTTCTGGCATTTCAAACTAGGATAAAAGAGAGCGCACATCCTGGAGCTACTACTAGTGTGACTGGGCAATGAATATACATGCGCAAAGTGGAAACTTCCTTTCTTTCTGTCTCTGCATGTCTTAGTAGCTCTTTTCACTTTGTATTTCTGTAAGTTTCATGAAACTTCCAGGAACTATCTGTCATGGATTTTTTGGGGGTCAGATTTGATTGAAACTAGCCATTAGGCTTAAAATGATCAGAAAACATAATCGCTTAGATGCTGTTTGTTTTAGGAGACCAGACTAAAGAGGCAGGTGTTTAGCATAAAAGCCTTTCCTCAACAGATTATTTTTTTACTTGACAAACAAGCCCTTAAATGTCACTGAAGAAGCTATTGTTCCTTGTAGGGTTGGAATAATGGTTAAATCAGGCATATTCAAAGAGCAATGTCTGCAAGGGGGAACTCACTAATTAAAGGAAAAACTATAAGGATCTATATGAATTTTATCACCAATAAAATTTAATGAACAATACAGGGCATGCTGAAATTGTGTAAATAGGAAAACATAATAAATCAACTTCATCCATTATTGCTGTGCTGTTGGGCTTTCTAATCTGAATTTGCTAAGGGTCACTGGAACATGAAAATTAATTTGAATTAATAGAATCTATTATACACATTATATTTTTTAAAAGTCATATAGTACCATAACTGAAAATTATTAATATTCTTGTAAGAATCTTAGAGTATTTGTTGTTTCATAAATTATCTCATTTGAAAAAAAAAAAACCAACCAAAAAACCAACCCAAAAAACCAAAAGCAAAACCAAACCACAGCCCATGATACAGACAATAATAGTTCGAATAAGAAAGTGTAATTATCTGTTAATGAGAAATCTTAAAAACCAGGCATATTGTTTCCTTTAGGGAATGGCTGATGAAGGATGGTCTTTGTAAGTAGTAGAAAATTGATTGTACTTTGCTTTCCGAGATTCCACAAAAGTTAATTATTTAAAACTCTTCAGATAAAAATATGCAGATGTAGCTCACTGTCACCTGCTATGAGCTCTGAACATGCTGGCCACTGAACATGACTTCTGGTTGTTTTTCTTGCTTACAAGAAAATAAGCTTTGGCCATATTTCGTTATGTTGATGTCTTTCCCATCCTGAACAGCCTTTTAATTCCAGAAACAAATTAAGCACGTGTTCACTGATCATAACCTATGTGTACACACGTATGTATATAACTTACAGCAGATGAAGGCTGGTACAGTGCATTCTAGTGCAATATTTACTTACAACAGAGGTAAGAACAAAAATTTTTTTCTTGAAATACTTTTCAAAAGACCAATTTTCAACATTTCTTATTAGACTGACAGAGTTAGTTATATTTTCAGAATTAGACTGAAATTTTCCCATCAGCTTTTTAAATCAAGGGCTAGAGGCAAAAATCAGCTAGGTTGCCATTTTTTGTCCTTTATTCTCTCAAGGAGGGATTCCCCGCTGCTTGTGTAATGAACCATGCGGATGCTTATGCAGTAGCTTTCAAAGAAAGAAATTATTGTGTTGAAGAACTAGGGAAATTATCTCATTGCATATAATTTAATATCAGGGTCTGCCATTGGTTTTAGTCACAAACTCGCTGTCAGGAGATTTTGGTTAATGTAAAGAGGTTTGTGTCCATTGGAGTTTCAGAAGGACTGTGAGATGCTTCTTCAAAATCTCCAACCTCCCTTAAAAAGTGAAAATCCTGGTGAAATGGAAGAGTAAACTATACATTACCAGTAAAAGTTCTATGGGTATTTTGAAAACCAGCATATTCCCTGCAAGGGAGACTGTCACACTGGATATTCTCAATGAAGGGACGGGACAGGAATCTGAACTAACATCTCAAACTGAAGTGTCAAAAAAATGGATGCAGATCAAACAGGAAAAATTAATATTATAAAATAACAAAGACCAAATTTGAAGAGAGCTCAAACATGGAATTGTTAAACTCCTAACTGTTGCAGGCAACTACTCACAGACATTGGCTTCACTTGCACTGGCAGAGTCATGTACTGCCAATCTTTTTTAGATAGGACCCTAGGAAGCCTTGAAATGCATTAGGAGCTACAGACCACTGAATCCCACTCCCTCACTAGGTGAATAAGTCAAAGTCAAGCTGTAGCAGTTGCTGGTATAGATAAACTTTTGGATGATTATAAAGTGACTAGTTAACACGGCTTTTTTGAAGGCAAGTCCTATCCTTTAAATGTATTGAGATATATGGAGGAGTCAAAGATGTAGATAAATCTGGTCAATAAACCATACTTGGATTTCTCTGCTAAGCTGGAATGCCTTCTTTTGGCTAAAAAAAGATTGAATCATCAGTGTGTAAATAGATTTTCATAGGGAAGGTTTTACCAGTGGATATTTTGAAGGATCTATACAGTGACTTGTGACGTTTAACACAATAAAAAATTACCTGAAAAAGGAGACAGTGGGGTGACAGAATTTGCAGATCATCCAAAGTGATTCAAGAGAGTAACAAGTAATGAAAAGATGATAATGTTGCAGAAGTATTTCATGCTACTGAATGATTGAGTTTGTTGATAACTGCAGATAAATCATTTATAAAATTCAGGAGCAGCTCTGGAACCATTGTAGATTGGTCTCTGAAAAAGTCAGCTCAATCCTTAACAGTTACCAGATGTCAAATACAAAGTTGAATTTTGTGTTCTTGTCATGCCATCTTAAAAAGGATGCAATAGACTTAGCGAAGTTTCAGGGAAGGCCAGTATAGATAATCAGAGTTAAGAAATCAAGAGTTTAAACACAACAGGATTCATCATACCGGAAAAGAAACAGCTAAGGATGGATATAATAGTGCTCTAGAAAGCTGTTGATCTCATGGAGGAAACACAGGAAATAATTAAAATTATCCACTCCTTTTCCTGCTGGAGAACTAAGGAACTTGCATTGACTACCAGGTGGTGGATGGAAATTAAAAAGTTATCAAACATTATGATACTCTACAGATTGCTAAAAGATGCAGAGGCCGAAAGTAAAGGGTATGTTTCTTGCTGTTATGCCTGATGGTTTGGGCTTTGGTGTCATCATTACAGGCAGAATATAGGACTGGGACTGACCCACGACTCTCCTTGTGTATTTTGCTGTGCGTTGTTCATCTTTGAATTGTATGTCACTTTTAGTGCTTTTTCCAAAGATAACTGCAAAAAGATCTCGGGGTGGCTGCACAAACACTTCCTTTGTGGGTCTGCATTACTACAAACCATTTCAAGCTTAAGCTTTTGTTCCACTAAATGCAATTTATATCATGCAAATGTACCTGGAAAGGAGAGAGGAAGAGTGAGGAATGTCTGACTCATTATTTGTATTCAAATATTACTTTATTATTTATAGAGCCATTCTGCATTTCAAAAGCATGTAGTCAATGTTAGAAATAAAAAGCTATTTCTGAAAGCAGCGAGATTTCAGTTACTACGGTCCCCATTTTCAGGGGAATTTAGAAGCTTCATTTCCTTCAGCGTGGCAGTGTATAATCCACAGTTAGAAACTGGAGTTAAACAGTTATTTTTTCTGACATTTATGAGCATTTGGGCACCTCCAGCTCTCCTGTAATGTACAAGGAGATATTATAATGACTGATTATTGAAATAAGTAGAAAAATACAGTCATACATCGGAGCAGCTCTGTCTTGCTTTGAGTATAACTCAATGAGAAGGCCTCTAAAAGCCTCTGGAGCAGTGCTGGCTGCTTCTGAATATTGTGTAGGTCCTAGAGCTGCTCAAAAGTCCCTTGTCTTTAAAGTGTTACTTCTTTTGCAGAAAAGTGCTGTCTTGTCCTTTAATGGACTGCTGTAATTTAATTTGATCATTTACTGCTACTCATATCTGTGATACTGGGCTGACATACATACTGTTTTCAGATAAAATTGTCCTAATGTGTTAACCACGCAGAAGTTGTCCCTGGAGGTTAGGGTCATTTGAAGCTGGGCTTTTTAACTGGCTGAATTAAGGTTTCAGTTCTACTTCTTCCTCGACAAGGCACTGGAGAAGGGCTAAATTTAGCAACTGACTTTCCTAATACTCATTTTCTAGGTACATGTATTTCCTGTTCCTCAAGGAAGCGAGAGGCAAGGAGATACTGTGTGTTAGGAGTGAGAAAGCTGTAATATCTCAATTTCATTAAAATATAATGTTGTGACAGGTAACAGAATTGAAGTGTAGTGAAGGTGTCTGACATTGACTAAATGCTGTTGTACACCCGCAATGTTTTTTGTTGGCATATGGCAACCAGACATGTTGTGCTATAAGATGCTTATGGCTCCTTTGTTTTGGAGTGGAATATCAGAACTGTGAAAAGACAGTAGTGCAATCGATTGGCAGATCACTCCTCAGACCTGTGGTTGTAATGGGAATATATCCTTAGTCTTAACAGTATAAATTGAGGGAACTCTAGGTTTAAATTTTGTAACATAGGGTCATGTTGAAATTGTACTGCTCTGTAAATTAAGTTTTAGGCTGAAATACTGTGCTGTCAATTGAAAATTTCTAAGGTATGCCAAAGTGATAGATCTAGAGAAGTAGTCCTAACTGACGAGAGATCTGTTTTCTTGCCTATTGATTTCTGGGGTTGAAATTGAAATGAAGGATTTGTAATTGAAAGGAACCGACTGTGATTTCTAAATAACAATTTCAAAACTGTCTCTGCCCTTCATATTAGCTGGCAATCCTGGGACTGTTTTAAAATCTTTATGTATTCTAGATACATTAAGTGTAGCCATAGAAACTTATATAATAAGGTGATTTTCATTATTAATAAAATTAGCAGACCTTGTTAAAGTATTTTTCTAACTCCAGGATGTGGTGTTGACTAATTTAAAAAAAAAGTAAGTACTAATACTATTAAATATTTTTTTATTTGAGAATTGTGATCATATTCCCGCAGCATTAATCTTCAGTAAAAATTAAACAGCAAAGTCTGATCCTGCAGAAACAAACTTGCTTCATTAATCTAAAGGTTTGGTTTATGTCATTAATTATCCCTGCAGTTTCAGACCTGCATTTCCCTTAAGACAGAAGAGAAAGACATAATTTTAAGTATATTACTGAATTCTTTGTAAAGATGGTATGCTATTGGGCCTTCATCATTTTGTATGTCATCGTATTATACAGGGGATCTCCAAATATTTTTATTCTGTTTTCACGTGTGACTCACTAATATTCAAGATCAGTCCTTTCTGCCTGAAAGTGCAGTATGACTGTTAGTGTATGGTAAGATTAAAGCAGGTGCACTATTGTAAGTAAGATGCTTTATATTTGTTATGGTGTTATAGTCATTCTGTAACTGCAGTTAAATGGAAGGAGACAGCAATTAGTTACATAAGAAATAGTGGTTAACTTTCATGAGATCTAAATCACATAGCTAGAGTCGTAATCTGATTCTATATGAGTTGGTGAAGTATGGACTGTGCTGTTTGTTAGCACGGAGTTGAAGAAATGGCTATGAAAACTGAGTGTGTTTTGGATTTACAACGAAGTAATTGAAGTCAAATATGGTCATATGTGATTATCACTTAATAATGTCAGTAGCAGTAAGAAATGGTTTGTATAAAATGGAAACAGCCATGAAATTAAATTACATTTTTCTTTCTGTGTGTTTTTTTTTCTCTGTATTAGCAATGAGCTGGTTATAGTTGTAAATCCAAGGCTTTGCTATTGTCTTTATTTTGAATGAGGTATAAAGCCAAGGCCCAGAATAGTTGTGGTTACTTGTAGCAATTGCGCAATATAACTGAATCCTATTTGTGCAGTGCAGGTGGAGCAGGTACTGGCTGGATATTTCTATTTTGCCAGTTTAAAATGACACTGACGAACTATGTTTCTATGGGATTTCCTATTTTAATTCCATCATTATAGGAAGGATTACATGTTTAATAGAATAAACCCCAGGTATTGATGAATTAAGGGATCCACCAAAACCCCCAGTTTATTCAGAGCAGACCATCTTAACATCAACTTCATGTTTCTGAGTAATGGGAAGGAGAAAGCCATGGGTGCAGATCAGGGCCAATCAAAGGCGGCTCTGGCATCCTTTGACCTCCTGGTATGAATAAGTCTTCGAAGCTCCATTGTGCCAGATCTTGAGAGAAAGCTGAATATAGCTTTTTTTGTTGGATCCTGATGTGTCCAGTAGCAGGGCAAGGCTGTATCAGATTCATCTCTGTGAAACAGGCTTGAACAGCTTTTTTTAAAGAAAGGTTTAAAATAGCTTTACCTTGTTCCGGTGCCATGCAACAGAACCTCCTTGAGTCCTAATCTCACCTAGAAGCAAGACCTTGTTATCCAAGAGACTGAATTTCTTTCTAGCATTTAGAACATGTTATATAAATATTCCACTTTTATTTATTTGTTTGGTTTGGCTCTGGTTTACTCAGTGTCTAGACATTTACTTCTTTAATATCTTTCTCTATTCTTGTTTTCTTCCATCTCGAAGTGTTAAACTGATTTATTATTTTTTCCACACTAATGACTACATTTACATTCTGCAAGTTATAGAATGCATAGCCGTTATCCACCAAATTTACATGTGTTACAGCTTAATAATTTAACAGCTTAAACTTTCCCAAAATCTTACCATTACCCTTAAATTGTATTTTTTTGTCATTGAACAATGTTACGGTAAACACTTGTATGTGACTGGAAATTGTCTAATTTTTTAGTTAGAAAAGCAAATGCCTTTACAGGGAGGGAAAAGACTTGTATTTAGTCACGGATGGATTAGAAAGACTGGAAAAGTTTTATTTGTTTTGGAAAAAATAATTGTTTAATTGTGTAGTAACACTAATATATGTATTGATAGTTGATAAATTCCCAGACTGATGCTAACTAGTAAGTTTATAAAATGTACTGTTGTCTGTAAAAAAAAAAATAAATCTATTTTTGTTGCCTATGATATTTTTTTCTTGGCTTCAGGCAACCATTGGGCAGAATTGAACCTATTATTATTATTGGACCTTGTACGTATTTACCATCCAGTTCGTTCCTCTAAAAACTAAATTTCACTGAACTTCAGGAACAGAATTTCTGTTCTTTGTATTATATCAGATCTTGAATGTTGAAATTTTAATATTTAATAGCTGGTGATGGAAACCTGAAAATATAAATGTTACATTAAAGCATTATGATGTGGATTTTTTTTTCCTGCAGGCTTAGATGTCAATGTTGAGGTTTTTGAAAGTATGTTTGTTATGAAAATATACAAGCTATGTATCAATGGACTGGGTTTCACACTTCTGTATGGGATAAGAAAGATCACTACAGCCAAGGCTCTCCCCAACCAGAATGTCTTCCACCAGTCCCTATTTGTTTGTCAGTACTCCACACTTTCTTTCTCAAGTGGGCCACTCAATGTGTGTGGGACCTCAGCGTTGGCTGCCATTAGGGCTGGGGTTCAGGGAGCCTCAAAGGCTCCGGCTCCAGGGATGCTGGGGCTGCAAAAGTCATGCCAAGGGGAGCACAGCACTGCACCAACATTGCTTCTCCACACCTTCCTTTCTCAAATGGGCCGTCCATTGTGCTGGGGATCTCATCATTAGGGTTAGAGTTGAGAGAGCCACAAAGGCTCCAGATCCAGCGACACGGGGCCTGCAAAAGGCATTTTTTGCTTATGAAGATCAACAAGATAGTAATTTGCCTGAATTCTTGCATAAGGCTTCTTAATGAAAAAGATTACATAAAAATTAAATGCCATGTAATTAATCATTCTACAAAGTTAACACTTTGTGTTTAGTTCTGTGGATTATTTGTTTTTTATACTCAGACATATCAGTATTTCTTTATACTCTTACAATCATCTGTTTGAGCTGAAAGCAAGCAGTTGTGCAGTTCTTTCCAGTATTCTTGAAATCACCTCAGTGTTTTAGATAATTTCTGTAGGAGATTTTTGGAAATGTATGGAGTTCTTTTTCTAAATGAGTCACTAGATAATTAGCGGCGATTGGGATACTTAAGACTATACTTGCGAAGTTAAGTTGTTGGAAGAGATCTCACCATGTAAAAAGGATGGTCAATAACACCTGTGTTTTCCATTACAAATTTGGTCTTTTTCCACAGTGCAAAAGCGTGACAAACTGTAGGGTTTTTCTGTAGCTCTGTGCTTTACTTCCTCAGTAAAGCATTTGTTCCAGCCATCCTCTGAGTTCTGATATGTGCTTTGGTTTTAGTGCAGTCACCTGAGGTAGGGATCCATATCAGTAACTGCAAGTGCTGAGCATCTACTTGACTTGTTACCTGCAAGCCTTTAGGCAGCTGGAAGTGTCTTGCTGACTAGTGTAGGCTAAAGTGAAACTTTTAAAAGCACATACATTAAACTGTATCTTAATATATAGCTGCCAGTTTTTGTAGACACATGCATATGTTTATACATACATATTTATATAAATATTTGTGTCAATAGGAGGAAAGACTAAAACAAAGACACCCTCACTTGGAACAAAGACAACTTTTGGCTTGCTGAGTCAGAAAATATAGATGTTATGCATAGTTAAATTTTATGGCTCAGCTTCTACTTATTTGAAGGAAAATATAAACTTTGAATAAATTATCACACTAATCTAGAGTGACTGTTTTCTGTGCAAATTAAGTTTGATAATTGGTGTTGCAGGATTGAATTAAGTAGTTCTACCAGTTCAGAATTAGGTATATTGAGGCATCTTGTTGCAAATAGACAAACAAACAAACAAAAAGCTACAAACATGGTAGCTTTGTATACCTGGAGGTTAAGTAAGTTCTTGATGGGCACCAGTCAAAATAGCCATATTGATTTCATGATAGCTACCAGCAGTTTGTGATTATACTTGATCCATTGGGGGACTTTTAGAAATTTAGTACTCTAAATATTACCTGTATTTTTGACAAGTACCTTGGAAAGAACAGGCATTACATTTTCTGGGGCTCTACAAGCACCATAAATTACTCTATGTTTAGCATGTTGTATCTTAAGATACAGCATATTTTTTTCACTGAAAACTGTTAAGTAGAAATAAAACTTCCATGGAATGAATGGCAAAATCTCCAGTGAAAATGTTAGGATCGGAGATTCAACCTTCAGTTTTTCTATCTGGGTAATGATTCTACCTCATGACCTGATTACTGGCATTACAAACCAAGCCAAAGTCAGCCTGCTGGATACTTCATTTGTGACTTTTAATTATGTACAGCTCTTTTCAATGTTAGTATGAATAGGTTTTGTACTAATATAATAGCTTAA
>JAAGNO010012917.1:0-30737 GCA_033439905.1 Ceryle rudis | reverse complement strand
CGCCATCGATGACCGTTCCCGGCGGTGCCGCTGTGCGCTGCCGGGAGGGGGAGAGCACGGGCTGAGCGGTTTGTGACCTATTAATATTTTATCCTGCGGTGCTAAAAGCAGATGAGCGGAATGCCTGCGAGGTCTCAAGCCGCTATGGCTTTACATTCATATCCCTGTTTGTTATGTTGCTTTGTGAGGTTTTTGTTTTGTTTTAATGTGGAATGGGATTTATTATTTTGAGTAAACTTCGTTGAAATAACAAAATATTTGTCCTATCTCTTGATTATGTCTCTAGAAGAATGTAGGTGTTTTATTTCCTCACGTGTTACCTGTGCTTATCCTGGTTCATACTTTGCCTCTGATACTTATACATCCTTTATTTGAAAACATTGTGGACCAACAGTGAGTGGCGTGTAGGGAGTTGAAAGGAAGATCGTTTGCTCTTGTTTTCATTTGCCGTTAACTCTGCTACATTTTCCTAATTGCAATGTGGTAGTTGGTTTCAGTGTTAATGAAACTTTATCTTTTGAGGTTGGGGGGAAACCAAGCACTGGCCTCGTGATCTTCTCTTGTAGGTATTTCTGTTGATGCTGTGAATTCCATGGGCCAAACTTCTCTCTTCACGGCTGCATTGCTAGGTCTCGGTAAAATAGTGGATGTGCTGTTGGATTATGACTCAGATGTTAATCAGTTAAGTATATTAATTTTTTTTTCTTATATTGAAATTAATGTTTAATCATTTAGTACTTTAGTCAACGTAATACACGGTATTCACTGTATATAAATGAAGAAGAGCTTCAGATGCCTTTTGCTGTTTTAGCCAAAGATCCTCAGAGGTACTAGGTGCCTAATTTCCCTTTTTCTGTGGTGTATGTTGTTCTTTGGGGGAGCACAAATGTTCTAGGTATGCTGTTCTTTCCCCAGAAGCAGAGCTGGTTGAGTGTAGTAGGGATAGGCTGAACCGTCTCTGCTTTAACATTCCTCAGTCGCTGTTACGATGGCAGCACCCCGGTCCATGCCGCTGCGTTCTCAGGAAATCGGTGGATTCTTAGCAAGTTACTGGAGGCAGGAGGTGATCTGAGAGTACATGATGAAGGTGGAAAAACCCCTCAGAATTGGGCGATGTCAGCCAGAAAAGAAAGCAGTGCTCAGGTATGAGTGTGTAATACGTGTTGAATACTTGCCAGATACGTGCTCACATCTTCACCTTCAAGCGAAGAATCATCCCAGGGAGAAGTTCTTGAGTTTTACAAGTTAGAAACAGTATTTAACATTATTTTTCAACACCAGTAATGGTATTTTGAAGTCCTCGTGATTCAGATTATTTAGCTGAAGTCTTGCTCAGGCGCAGGGATATGTCTGTAACTTGGTATGACCCTTTTGTGTGAGTGTGCAGGAAGGCAAATGACAGGCCCTTGTTTTCAATCCTTGATGCATGTATGTAGTTTGTTTGCACGTGTGTGCAATTCAGGAGTAAACCTGAAGTAGTTTTCAGGTGCATCTCAGTCTGTGCGTGAACAGTGTCAGCAAATGTGTCACTTTTGCTTGTGTGGTAGCAACACTTGGTATCAAGAACGCTTATTCATGACTGCAGTGTTGGTTTTGAACTCTCAATACTCCTCTTACCTGTTATTACAATGCTCCTCTTAAAAAAGAAACCTGATACTACAATTTTCAGTGGGTGAATGTCTTGAAAGTTAGTCATCTAGGCTTTGAAGTAAGCTTTCTCTTACAGTTTCATGTAATTAATTCTCTTCAGTTTTTTTCTGTGTATCCATTTCTTGAAGTGCCTATTTAAATACTGCAAGTAACTAGTTATTTTTTTCAGTAGTCGTGATCTACTAATTTAAAATGGTTTATCTTGCAGTTCTGAAGTAATTTTGTTATCAATGCTTTTTCCACTCCCCTTCCTGTCCAGATGCTGGAATTCATACAGCATTGCACATTCCACATGCAGGCCGCCATTCAGAATTTTCCCTCTGATCTGCTCAGGAAGGTTGGCCCATCAAAAACGCTGGTCTGCAATCCATCCAGGTTTGGTGGCCTTGTCCAAGGGTAAGAATACGTTCTCAACTACCGAGGGACTGAGCCATAAGGATTTTTACTTCCGTGTAGCTAAAAACCTTTAATGAGTTGCGCAGTAATTTGGAATTTCAACATCAGCATTATGCTTTTTGTGTGGGGCCAATCAAATGCAACATTTGAAATATGTGTCTGTTGCAGAATTTCTTCATTTCTCTCTCCATCTTGCTTGTATTTTTACTCAAAGCCTTGGCATATTAGTTACTCCTACTGCTCATGTTTTTGCTACCTAGAAATGCTGAGAGTCCACTGGGTAGACTTCTAAAAGGTGGAGCTAATGCAGCCAAGAACATTTACAGCTTTGGTTTTGGGAAGGTGAGATGCTTTGGATAATGGTTTTCTAATGATACTGGTACAGTTTTTTTCAGAGTCACGTACTCTTCACAGTAATTACCCCTCCTGGGTTATTTTTAATTTTTAGTGCATTCTTATTTCTGCTGAAATGGTGGGGAAAAAAAGAAAACAAACAACTGTGGAGAATGCAAATATTCATGCCTTTAATCATTAGTGGGCCCCCTCAGAGGAAGCTGTTCTGGAGCAAGCAATAGGAACTCTCCTGTTAAATGTCACCTGTTCTTAGTGTTCTTAGTGCCTGTTTCTGCTTTCTCTATTTCAGCTTCACTAGAAAGTTAAGCTTTTGACACAGATACCTTAACTTTTCATTTTGATGCTTTGGCTGATGCTCCGGCTGCAGCGATTGCACTCAAGTTTTTAGTGAGTTTGTGGCAGATGTGACGGTTTTGGGAACTGTTGCATATTCCTTTTGGTTATTCCTGGTGGTGTTTCAGTTTTATCTTGCAGGCAGCAGGCATCTGGGGTACTTGGCATCTCTTCCTATTATTGGGGAAAAAGATGTGGTTCAGGCAGATGACGAACCAGCATTTTCTTACCGTGCTGGACCATACATGATCATGACAAAGTAAGTGGAATGAGAAGGATTTTAATCCCCCTTAGTGTGTATCTGTTACTATTAAGCAGCAAATTGTAGCAGATTCTTTATGTGTATACGCTGTAAATAATCCTGCAACTGGAAAAAATAAATAATGCCGAAAGCAACTTACAGAAATTCTTCCTCTTCTTGTAGCTTAATGTGGGGAGGCAGCAGAGTTACGGTGAAAGAACTCAGCTTTGAGCCCCACCAGAACTGTAGTAAACTGCGCTTAGCTGATCTTCTCATTGCAGAGCAGGAACATAGTAGGTAAGAAGGAAATGTGCAGTAGCCATAAGTGCTCCTGGGGTTTGAGTGTCTCCAGTGATGTGAGGGAGTGTGATTAACCTCAGGAGGACTGTTAGGCTGCGATGGCACTTTCTCTCCAAATGAGAAATACACGCCTGTCGCTTCTCCTGTCTCTTCCCATTCCAATTGCTCCCCAGTGGATAGTACAGGAGAAGATGATACCCACTTCTCAGAAGTCTGGATGAATACTTCACTGCACATTTCTCAGATGGCTTATTAATAGATTCTCCTAGTTATGACAGTAAGCACTGGTTCTTAAGTGCCACCTCATCTAGAGCTCTCCTAAATTTGGAGTATTCCAATGAGAAGTTAAAAGCATTCACACTGTATTGATAAAGAACACGTAGAAGGCCAGGGCTGTTTCTCTTTTAATCTCATATTTGCCTTACAATTTATTTTTTTTCCCTCTCCCTTTGCAGTAAACTCCGTCATCCTCATTTGCTACAGTTGATGTCTGTTTGTCTGTCTAGTGACTTGGAGAAAACCCGTTTAGTATATGAAAGGGTTACCTTTGGTTCTCTGTACAGCATCCTGCATGAAAGGGTAATTGGAACACTTGGTTTTTAAATAGTTATTAATTGAGAGGAAGAAGTTTAGTAACTACATGTACCATCTCTACTCAAAGAAGTAAATTCAGTTAAACTTGTAATCTTCTGCATGCCGTTGTACACTGCAAATGTGGTGAGACCAGCTCTTCCCTTGGAACATTTGCACACTACAGTATGTTCCCTGCTTGCTTTCTTTGCCGCCTTCCATACATCAACAGTTTCCCCTCTGTGAAGCTTTAAAGACCTTCAATGCAAATTTGATACTTGTTTTTTTTTTTTTTTCAGCGCACCGAGTTCCCTGTACTGCACATGGAGACGATTTTGCATGTGCTGCTCCAGATCAGTGATGCGCTACGTTTTCTACACTCCCGTGGCTTTATCCACCGTTCGGTTACCTCCTATGCCGTTCAGATTGTTTCTTCTGGGGAGGCAAAGCTCTGCAACTTGGAATACATGACAGAGAGGTAAAGAACTTCCTCACTGTTTCTGCAAAAGGTACAAACGAGTCAAATCTAGCGTTCAGTTCTGCTGAATTGACTAGGGACTCCTGCCTCTGAGTTGGGCAGCAGAGTTACAGGAGTGAAGAGCTCCAAATTATTACCGCTCAGGTACATTAACTTTGCCCCAGGCAGTATGGCAAGTTTCAGGTGGACTTAAGTTCTATGAGTATCTGAGAATAGAAGTAGTGAGAGAAGCAGCTCTTTACTGGAGTATAAAAAAAACTGTCATAGAGAAATAATACCTAATCTTACAGAACAAAGAGGAAATTTTTCTTTGAGTCACTAATTCTGCTGGACTGGATCTAATGTAAGTCTTCTCCTGTTACACTGAATGTGTGCTTCTGGAGGCTTACCTAAAATGGTTGAAGATTCCACGCCTCATTGAACTGGTAGTAGTAAAATGCCACCAGTGACAAAAAAAAGGATTATTGAGTGACACGTTAATTTCCTCTGGGTAAATTATTATGTATATACATCTTTTACTTGTTTCCTGCAGTGCAGTCTGATTAGAAAGGAAGTAAATGGCTGGTTAGTCTGTACAGAAAGAGATTAGAATTGATAATAAACAACAAGTTTTGATGGTAGTGTCCCCAAAGGAGAAGATGTACTTCCTAGCCTCCTCTTGGCAATTTCTTGCCTATTTCAGCTACAGCTGACTGTGAAATAAATAATAGAACCCCCTACAGTTCAATGTGAGGAGGAAGTTATCTTCTAGGCATAAATACAAACTGCAAAATAACGTATGTTAACAGGATGTTTGGCACCTTCTTGTATGTTGTCCATGGTCAGAGAACACTGGCCAGAGCTGAAAGGTCGTTTGTAAAATTTCTGTTGGAAAAATTTCAACTTACTGTGATTTCTTTTTGAGTGTAGATTTGTTAAAGGAGCTGTTACTTTCACTACAAAACCTTTGCTGTAATGTGCCAAAATACATTTATTGGTGTGAAAATATTACATGTTTTTATTTGCAGGTGTACTCTGGACCTGTTAGGTATTTAAACTAAAAGCAGATAGAACAAACTCGGGTGTTTAATTCCAAAAGTCAAGACCTTCTAGTCAAGTGTGCTGTATGTCCCAATTTACAACTTTTTTTTTTTTCCCCTCTTTATACAGCAAAGATGGTGGAGAACACAGGGACCTGACACGTATTCCTGTCCCAGTCCAGCTGTATAAGTGGTGTTCTCCAGAAGTAATCCTTGAAAAAGTTGTCACGGTCAAGTCAGATATTTATAGCTTCTGTACTGTAGTGCAGGAGGCCTTGACAGGTATATCTGTAGGTTTGGGCTTTATGTCACGAGGGTAACCCGCTGAATGCTTCCAGTGCAGACTGTCAGCCCCCTAATATCTGTTTAATTCCCCTGTGTGACTGGATAAAAACCTTCCTGTGATGGCTCATACAGAGTTAACTTGGAAAAGGAGCCCTGCAGGCAAAAAAAAAACCAACCCAGATGTTAATGACAATAGCAAAGACCACTGGAGACCTTTGTAAAATATAATCAGAAAACTTAAAATTGCCTAGCTGAAGGATGAGAATAATGATTTGTATTTGAGAGATTCAATTTTGTGTACAGTGCGTTTTCTGCTGTTTATCTTTCCTCTTCATAGGAGGACAGCAGAACATTCAGTTAACTCTTTGCTCTGGCAAAATGAGCCTGTGCAGCTTTCATGTTTATGATCACTAAGAAATCTTACAGATGGCAGTATCCAGTAACGATACATTATCTGTGTTATGTATTGACTTACACTGTTTTGACAGTGAAACAGGATAAATAATTACCCTAAAAATTAAGCCATTAGCTAGTTGGTAACAAAGAATCCAGAACATGGTCAGCTCCCTTTAAAGCATCCTTTATTTATGTCTTGCAGAAACCCCTCCCTGGAAAGGTCTTGAAGACTCAGTTATTAAACAGCTCATAATTTCAGGACAAGAGTTAGAAGCAGATGTCAGACTTCCTATGCCCTATTATGATATCATAAAGTCAGGGCTAGAACCTAAACAGAAGAACCGCTCTATAAAACTTCAGGATATTCAATATATATTGAAAAATGACTTAAAGGTAACTTCCAGGATTATAGCCTTTTGTGTATTTAAAACAGGGAAATTTGTGTCCATTCAGTTTGAAGTTGTTTTGCTTAAATCGGGGGGGGGGGCAATCAAAACATTGAGTGTCCTTTTGCAGTCATGGAGGCAACCACCTTAAAAGAGAAGGTGGAGACATTGAATTGTCAGATACAGTTGTCTTTGATTCTATTTTGTCTGTCACAGGACTTAACTAAGTCTCAAACTGGTCATGCTGATGAAATGTCAAAAGCCCAAGGACATGCTGTTTTTGCAGATATGAACATCTGTTTGACATCAGCATTTAGCTACCAGAAGAGAACACAGGAATTGCAAGGAAAAGAGATAATGGAGGCTGGTGAGTTTCTTCCAGCAAGGTGTCCCGTGGCCTTCACTTGTCATTTCCTCAGTCCATAAAGCTCTAATAAGTAAAATGTGAGCACTTAGAGATTTTTATGACATAGTTTGAAAATAGAAAGCAGTTAGCTCTGGATTCTAGGCACCAGCCCAGTTGTTAACATAAACTCAAGACTGTAACTGTGGTTAACATTTGGAATTAAGTACACTTTTCATCAGAGGTGTTGAATGCTGCTCCTGTAATCGCTCAAAGACAACTCCTAAAGCAGTGTCTTTGATTATGTTTGTTAATATGTTTGATTAGTTAATGGCTTAACATTTAAATTTTTCAGACAGCTCTACTGCCCCAAGATGCTCTGTTTTTCCTGAGGATAATAATGCTTTAGTGGACCAAGAGGCATCCACCAGTCTACAGCCAGTTGCACAGGACAAAAATCACGCTGTAGCTTCTGAACTCCAGGATACCCTCAGTGTCAGTGATGTGGATGACAGCCTCCGCAGCTTTGAAATCAACGAAATCTTTGCCAGTTTTTCAGACTTTCAAGAAGACTTCATGGAGGAAGTAGCTGGATTAGGTCAAACTCTAAAGGATGAAAATAAACTGCCAAAGGAAGAAGATCCTCATGCATCCCCTGGAGTGCACCGTGAGGAAAAGACAGTTTACGAGGAAAGTGACTTTTCAGAATCAAGTAGAGAGAACACTACAGAAGAGGAGGAGAGGATGAGTGAGGCCTCTGCCCCATCCATGCTGGCACAGGTGAGGGGAGATGCTGGGAAAAGGAGTAATCTGTACCAAAATGAGCAGCACATCAGCAAATGTGTCCTTAATTTAAAGATCATTCAAAGCATGTTGCAGCAGGCAGCAGATTCCCTGTGCAGAACACAGGAGAAACTGGACAAATTAGAGGCTGCTGAAAAGCAAAAGAAGCTGCTCCAGGAAAGGGGAATGAATCAGCTTTCTAAGCAGATTTTTCAAGGAAGACCCTGGAACAGATCTGATGATAATTCCCAAAATACTAATTACCCTTTTTCTGGAGTTAATACCTTTTTATGGAAGGCTGTAGGTCCACCATCAAGTGACTATATTCCACCATTGATAACATGTCAGGCACAAGGAGCGTTGGGTGGAGGTGATTTCCAAGCTGTTTCAAAGATGGTGAGGGAAACGGAGGCAATTCAGAATGAAAAGTGGGACTGCCCTCATGAGATGAGTAGAAGTAAAAATGAAGACAACCATCATGATCCCAGCTTCAGTGTGGTGAGAAACCTGGATGATCAAATGAGCCTAGAACATGAGGTAAAGTGTTGAACTGGGTGATTGTGTTTATCACTTCTGTATTCCTTAGCAGGTAAAGAGATGTGGTTAGGGACGGTGTCTAAGAGGAGGAATGAATCTGTCTTGTAAAATAATGCACATACCATAGTCGGCTCAGCAGTGCAGTAGTGGTATTTCTTCTTTCTCCCCAACCCCCCAGCAATATCCTAGTCCAGTAGCTCAGGAGGGAATAAAATCCTGTACTACAATGGAAGTGGGACTGTCGGGGCAAGTGGAGAAAGATTTTGTTTTGTTGTTGTTGTTGTTTTGTTTTGTTTCTATACTTTGTTACGGAAGTCTAAGTTGTCATTAGTAAGGGCTTCTAGATCATTGTCATTATTAAATATAAGTAATTGATGTGCTTAGCCCAAAGAGGAGGAGAGAAATTCATGTACATATCTGCTGTAGGAATAAACTTGAGTCATTTAGGTCTACTTGTTCTCTTGGGAACTGTGTTATGATAGTCTGCCTGCGTACATATGAAACCTGCCATAAATCCAGCGTGGAGTTTTTACTCGGCTAAGGCCTGCAGTTGTCATCCTTTCTCATGAGCAGTGCTACTAAAATATAACCCAGGGAATAAAGTTTGCACGGTCCAGTTCTTGGTATATGTCTTAGACAGCTCAGCTAGTAATTACCAGCATGCCCCACGTGTGCTGAATCATGGCTTGTTGGACTCATTTCAGCATTTACTCCCACAAGTATCTGTAAGATGCAAAAAAAAGTTCGACTTGCAGTGTCAGAGAGGAGGTGATTCACATTCTGCAGCAAGTGGAAGTGAAGAAGAGAGGTGGTGAGTTTTGATTGTATTCACAGAAAAGTTAATTCTAACGAATTCATCTTGATATAGCCACTATCAAAAGTGGAAACATCCAAGATCCAAGGGTGGCATTAAATGTTTGGGTTTTTTTCAGTAAGCTAAAAGCTATCTGTCCAGTTAGGACCCTGCTGTGAGTCATTGTCTGCTGCAGAGCTGACAGACTAACTGACCATTGCTGTGACAGGGCAGTTGCTTTTCTTAAGAGTGATGTTCAGGTGGGTTCCAGATGCCTCTCTGATGGAGGTCAGTGGTCCAAAATGGTAACAGCATCTCAGGAGAGCAAGCTGGTAAGTTACTAGTAAGGGTAGTTCTCCTCCTCTGCACAGCCTCATTTGATTCTCAGCAGAAATACTTTGGCTTTCATAGTTGTGGGGCTAGGACCTATACTGGCTGGGGGAGCAGAATGTCTTGATAAACCCAGTGACAACAGCAAAGTTACTTTGTTAGATTTGCTGTGCTTTTTAATGTCATCCCTTTGTATGTGTAAGTATGGATGGAAAGTACATGTTAAAAGAGCCTGGCAAAACATTTGCAAATTATCAGTTGGAAAGATAGGGACAGACAACTCCTTCAGTGTTTGGGTCAAATCAGTCAGGAAAACTGTAGCAGTTGATTCATGACCTAGCTGGATCAGTAAGGCCCATTGCTAAAGGATGCAGTTGGTTGGAACATAAGCCAGATGCTGACATGGTTAGTTGGTCAAGTGAATGATCTCTAGATGGGAATCGGGTTGGTGGTAGGATTATTGTTATCCAGGTCTGAAGTTCTGAGTACCTTCAGTTGTCCACTGATCACCTTATTGACATGAATAAACCACACCTACATAGCATTCATTGTCTGTTAGTGTTTATATAGAAATACCATCTGAAGGCAGTTGACAGCTTTTGAAATCTAGATTTTCATGCACAGCTTGTCTGGTTAATCTATAATAGACCTAAATAACTGTCTGTGCTTTCTAAGCTTCTGACAGCTCAATCTGCTAATTCTACTGGGTTCTTAGAACATATGTGCTCTCAGCCTTTTAATTAACATTAAACCAGCTTCTCATCCTTTACTGACCAGGGAATATTAACACAATACGCTCGTACATTAACAGAGTTGGGTGCATTTCATAACGATTTATTATAGGTGCTATGCAAAATCAAGATCTGAAATTCGTAGTACAAAAATAAGTGAGGAGAGAAGGACGATGCAATCGGAATGGAGGAGTAAGTAAATCAGTGTTAACTCAGCATTAATGTTAGCAAGTCTTACTGCAGTGCATTAAAATTTAACACATTTTCTTATGTAAGTGAAGTTTATGTGCCTTAATTGCTGAAGCTCCATTAGACCGTTCTTGGATGAAAACCAAATGAGTAGGATCCTGTGTCTTGCACATTCAGGGTATAAAATAATCACAAGCACATTAAAGTGGTTTGATTATAAAGCACAAGGAATTTCTAGCCCTGCTTGGAGGATGTAAGGGAGGAATGGCATGAGTGTACAAAGGGTAGTATAGCAATGACCAGTGGATGGCAGTGCAGGCACGAGTAACAGAGAACACAGACTAACAAAAATTGTTCATGGAAAGACTTGTCCGCATCAATTTTTGCAGGTTTTAAGCTTTCCTTAAAATGGAAGGAAGTGTTTAGCACTCTTCATCATAAAGGAGTTCATAGGCTATAACTTCAGCATTTCCAAGCCTGCAGACAATAAAACACGGGGAATGCTTTGAAGGTCTAGATTCTTTTGCATGAACTGGCAATTTTGTTCTTTGTCTGTAGCTGAAGTAAAGCAAATGGCCAGAAGAGTGGCTTCAGGACAGCTAGAACTTGGCTCTCCATATCCACCCAGCGAATTTACATCTGAAAGTGAAGCAGAAAGTATAAAGGAAGCCTTTCAACATGTCACTGTTAGAGTTCAAAAAAGTCAAGACCAACAAAGATATAGGTGGCAGATGGGTGGTAATGTTGAGCCTTGGGATCTGGGCAGTGAGGATAGATCTGAATCTGAGGAGAGTGATCTGGAGTCTTCATTCAGAAGTTCTGGAGGTAAGGCTGAAAAGCAAAAAGTAATTACTTCTCTTTTTGTCTCTATCTCCCATCAGATTGAAGCCTCTATGATTTTGTTACAGTAATGGTCAATTTTATCTTCCAGAAGCAGGTCAATCACTCAGTCATTGGTGAACATAAGTAATAGACAAAGATGAGTATTACATGTTAATAGGTGGAGGTAATGTCAGTGTACCTTTCATCATCATTGATTGCCAGGTACCAGCCTGAGAGACCCAAAGCTTTCCAACCCCCGATACATTTTCACACTTCAGTTCTTTCAGCTGCAGCACAGAGGTGCTTTTCTGTAGCAGCATTTCTAATAGTTATGGATGGAGGAACAAGGGAAGCTTTAAATGCTTTGATTAATGATACGAGCATTTAAATGTCATTATTTCTTCATGTTCCTGACAGACTGTCTAGTTTTACTGTCTGCTCTCACTGCTACTCCCATCAGTGGTACAGATCACTCCATGTTATTTTTTGTCTAATAATCTTATTCCATTCTGACATCCTAGGGAGAAGTTGCCAGTCACCATCACAAGATGAACAAGCAGAGTCTGGAATAACCATTCGTAAGAATTCAGTCCTTCCTCAACAAGTTGAGAATCTCTCTAGAGTACGTGCAGCAATCCAAGAGATCTAGTTGCAGCCAGTTATCTGTAAAACAGTTCAGCCTGGTCTCTCCATGTTGCACGCTGAATACCTGACGCAGTTGATCTTTTCACTTGTGATCTGACTTAACAATCCCCACTTCTCACACACACCCCTTTTTTTGTTTTGTTTGGTTCTATAAACCATCAAAGTAATGTGAGCAGCAGGAGGTAGGTTAAAACTTGGAGCGATCAAATGAAATACCATTTAAATTTGATGCAGTATTGTTTAACATTAATGATTAAAATGTGTGTGTTCTAATAGTGGACAAAGCAACTCAAATGCTGATGTCTTTCACAGGGGCGTTCAAGGGAATTACACTGTTCCCTTAATTCATCTTCTGATGTGTCTGAAGAATTCTTGTCTCCTGAGTATTTCCTTCCTCCTACTACTCAGGGAAGTTCAGAACTAGAAGTAGAAATAATGGAAAAGAAAGAAGTGAAGCTTGTGTCAAGAACTTTGGACGTAAGTTATGCAACATGTAGTTTGATTATGCTCCCATTTGGTTTGAAGAATTGCTGTAGAAAACAGGAGAATGACAGTCTTTCTTCTTTTCTTTTGAAATAATATCTACAAATAAATCTTTATCTAACGGCGGAAAATTCTAACCCTGTTCCTTTAAAATACACACCCCTAAATGGAAAAAGAACACCAAAAAACCCCAACAAAATGTCAAACCAAAACAAAGGACAACCCCAAATAAATAGACCTCTGCAAAAACCCAGACTCCCAAAACATCAGGGACAGGTTTTCTTAATTTGTTTACTAGGCAGTTACATAATATGTGGCTGAGAAAATTTACAGACAGTTGATAATCCCAGCCTTTCCTTCTCAGCTCCATCAATTGTAGTACTCAGTAATCTTAAATTAAAACATCTTGATTGATTTCTTGAAGATTCAAAACTATTGTACAGACTATCTAATCCAGTCCGTGCTGTTTGCTGATAAGCTCTTGAAAAGTTTGTCAGTCCTTTCTGATTGTTGTGAACATCATCTGTGAGAGGTTTTTTTGTCCTACCCTTCACAGCTTGCCTGTGAGGAATTGAATTCGCTTCCTTTCTTCCTCCCCTTCAGACCGCAGATGCTGAGGACAAATTAGAAGATGCTTGTGAGGGTTTCTTACCAAAACAGTTACCTGAAGATGCAGGATCAGGTACTCGGGGCTCAGGTAAATGTGCTCTTTCTTTGAAGGTACTTTAGAGGTAGGGAGATGGGAGTCTTGTTTCACTTTCATTTTTTGTCAGCAGCACTCCTGTCAGAAGGCCAGAGCTTTTTTTCTTCAGGATCCTTTGGTCTCTTACTCCTCATTATTTAGTGAGCGTTCAGGACACTTAGGATTTTGAAAGATGAGGTTTGAGCTTTGCAGTCACTGAAATATTGCTGAGTGCAATGATTATGTACTTGCTGTGTTTCAGTTAAAACAAAACCTATTTGCAGCCTTTTTTGTTTTTACCCTAGGGCTAAGTTTAATCTTTTTATGCAACTTGCTGTGGTGCTGGAAACTGAATTAGAGTTGTATTTACTCATTAATATTCTTATTGCTAGAAGGATCTTGAGCTTAAAAACCATAAGAGCTAACATTGTTTGTGTGCAGAATAATGGAAGGTTCATCGTTGTTTCTCTAGTCTGTTGCATCTCAGCTCAGATTTGTAAATGTTGCACTATTCCCCAGTGCTTCAGTGGCTGACTCTCTGGCAGCTGTGGTATGTTTATGAAAATGCATCTTTAAAACACATTTGTCTCTTGACAACAACAAAGGTCAAAAGAACGAAGATATTTAATAAAGTTTCAATTTCCTGCTCAATGAGTTGTGTCGCTTTCTTTTGTATTTGTAAAACCCAATAACAGGGAACATTTGTTATTTGTATTCAGGAGGAAAAATACTGTCCTGCAGCACCGCGGCGCAGAACTCGGGCAGTAACACACTAGGAGTGAATCAGCTGAACCATAAGCGTGTAGCCAGGTAGATAGACCTATTTTCATCATTACTTCAAGCATAAATTAGGTTATAAGGTGTGCTTTCTTTACTAATTCTGCTTATATATCTAATATTCAAATAAGAAGCCAGTGGTGGTTTTTAATGATAATCTACATAGCTCCTTGCCAAGAAAATACTAACAGGACTTTCACAAGTTTCATGGGGTTTTGTCTTTTACAGCAATAAATATTTTTTTATATATATATATTACAGTTCCTTTTACACTGATAAACTACCACCTTAAACAGAGCAAAGATAATTCAAATTTAGGCTTCAGTCATCTGTTCTAAGTTTGTTTTGCTTTGGTTTTGGAGCTCGAAGTGGCATGAAGATCATGCCTTTTCCCCTCCTGTGGGAACAGTCTGATGCAAGTATGCTCGTTGATTCTTGCCTGCAGATAACATTAGCCCATGCTTGGAGACTTGCAGTCTCATCTGTCTTACGTTTGTATCCAGTATTTTTGTAAATACTACATTCTACTTGTATGCAGAGATGTTGGCCAGAATCACCACCTCATGCTGCAGGGGCTTCTTTCACTTGAAGAGAACCAATCCTTGAGAACCAATCCTTGACCTCAGGGTCTTTCTGTGGTGGCTTTCAGGCTTCTTAAAAGTCCCTGGCCCCCCTGTAGCTCATCTTTCCTGGAGTTCCTCCAGAGTTAGCAGCTGCTCACACCAAGTGTGGGAATGAGAGCTGCTTTTACTGTCTGCCAGTGTTGTACTCTCACCCCTCCACTGGAGTTACCAATGTCAAAGCCTAAATACTTGGCCTTAAGGTAAAAGGTCATGGTTTTGGTTGCTCCCTTCACTTAGGAATTGAGCTTTTGCCAGCAGGGCAGAGAGAACTGTAACTCTGAGCATCTGACTAATCCCCTTGGAATGCCTCTTTGACCTTGAATGGCATCGTTACAGTTTGAGAGAACAGCTTACGATGCAGACCAATCAGAGGATGATAAAACAATGTATATTTGGAGATTTTTATTTAATTTGCAGTTTTCTTATGAAAATAGCTATGTCAATTAGCTATTTTCTTCTTACCAGATAGAAATCCATCATGTGCTTAAAATGGTATTTTTCTCCCAGCATTTTCCATAACAAAAGTTTTCTATGAGTTGCAGTCTACCTCAGAGAGAAAGTAGTCCTTTAAACTTTCTGAGAGAGAGGAGACTAAGTTTATTTTCGTGATTCTCTGAGAGGATCAATGAATATGATTTTTCTTCCCTCATCCCAGTGTTGAAACAGCACAAGAAGTGATACTATGGGAGCCACGGGAAGAACGTGAAGAAAAAGATGTGTAAGAGCCACAGACCATTTCATATCAAAACTTCAGCAAGCTGATTATTATCACTAAAAGTTTTGTGTTGATGCAAAGCAGGAAGATGAGACAGACCAAAGCTGAGAGAGAAAAAAGTATCTGAAGTATTGAAAGAGGATTTTCTTGTGATAAGTTGGGAGATTGGTATAAAAATGCTATCAGATGCTGTTGCCCTTGGTTTGAAATATTTTCATACTCATTAGTAATTAACTTAGTGTTAATCTGGGTGTGCTTCTTCACATCAAAGTACTAAGATTCCTTGTTTCATCTGTCCATATTACACAGACACACACACCCAAAAAAGAAGTAAAATTACTTTAAAGAGCAAATTGTTAGGATGTAACTAATTACACTTTATTACAACAATAGTCTTGAGATTGAGATTCTCAGGAAGAAGTTGCAGACTGGGTTTATGACCTAACTAGCAAAGTTAGTTTCCTTTTACAGATAATGGAGATTTGCACAGAAATTACTGATTTGGTAACAGATACCTGGTCATTTCATGGTCTTCTGAGGACAATGTAATCCAGGGTGTATCTGCAGAAGAGGTTGTTTTGCTTAATATAATCACAGTCCTGCAGCCACTTAAGAATTTTTGTAACTTGAGTGGATATCACTGCCTCTGCAGATCTTTAGCAGTTTCAGTTTATCTGAGTAATTCTTTTAAAGCCTCCTAAAACCTACATTTAGCCTTCATTAACAGTTGCTTAATTTTTATTAAACCTTGAGGTCTTTCCTTGGCTTTGGAGAGAGTTTTCTACCTAGTGGTCCACATTTGAAGTTCTTGCCCTTTCTGGAGGCTTTTACAGAAGGATTATTCAAATTAAGAAAATATGTAGAGGAAGGGAAAGAAAAGTCTAATTATTTGCTGTCTCTGATTGAAGATGGTGATCTTCAGCCTTCCAAGAATTCTGTGGGAAATTTCCAAAGGGAATGTCTCTTCCTTCTGGAAAACTAGAGATGACTAAACAAAATGTAAAGGACCTGAAAATAGCAGAATTCAGTGATCAGCAAAAGCAAGAAGTGGCTTTTCTAACCATCAGAACATCTTTCAATCCTTCAGATCAGTGACAGATATTCAGGATTTGTCAAGTATCACCTGTGAGCAGGAGAACTACTCCAGGGACATGGATTGTAAAACACCCCGAGTGAGCCACGCACCAACCAGTGTCAGCACCCCACTCAGCGCAGGTAACTGCAGAGAGGAAAGAAGGAAGGACCAGTGAATGACTTCATCTTTCTGCCAAGACTTGCTTATGTTAAAAATCATCAATATGAGTCATGGAAACTCCATTCATGTAGTACCAATGGAGAAGCATCGGTCTTGGAATCAGTAACCACAAGCAATGCTGTAGCTGCTGTCTGAAATCTCATCCTTGGGTCTGAGTAATTACAACTTTGTAGTTAGAGCCCGTTTGGCCAAAAGAAAGCTCTTAGGAGGCAGCTGAAAAAGCTGCTATCTGAAAGAGAAGTACTTGGCAGTTAATGGTAGCCTTCATAAATCAGAAGTTGTTGTAGACACTTAAAATTGATTTGGATTGATACATGTAGATATTAGCATTTTAAAGACAGACACTGCAATATGCTCTTGGCGTGTTTTGACTGTTGATAAAGTGATCTCAGTGTTTGTTCAACTTAAGTTTTAAGAGTTATCATTTGCTTTGTACTTTCATTAATTTGGTGTAATACTGTAGTTGAAACTTCTCAGTTGGCAAGTTTTGCATAAATAATGTCTGGGGAGGAACTCATAGGTAATTGGTTTGAAATTCTATTTAGCAATGATTTATGGACAATAATTTGGATTTTCCTGTGCAGGTGCCTGTTAAAGTACAAGAAACCTTTTTCTGCTTCTATTGTAATGGGACCAAGATTTATATATAACAAAATATATTTTTCCAGTTTTCCTATAATGTTATTATTTTTTTAATTGTAGAAGAAAAAATTCCAATAGCCTTTGAGAAATATAAACACTGCCATGAAGTGGCTTCAGATTCTTCCTTTTGTGGTTCTCAAGAGACCTCCTCCACAGTGTCCAAGACATTCACTACAGCCTGTGAAGAGGGAAGGAACACTGAAGCTCCCTTGGTTGCTTCAGGAGTTTGCTCATCTGAATTGAATGAACCTGTAAGTCTAGAAAATCTACGTCATGCCAGCCATTCCTTAAAACATTTTTAAAATACTTTTTCCTTAAAATAAATACAAGATGACAAGCATAGAAATCCTTTTAGGTCTTTATGAGTATTTTGGAATCCTGGATCTGTTGACATTATGACAAAAATTCTGATTAATTTCAAAGCTGTCAGTGTGTGCTACTGATTAAAGAGTTGGCTTCCCCTTGCACTTAATCCTATGTAAATACTGATCACCATCAAAGTGGCCTTGCCTGCCCTCCATCCCTTCCCTGGGTGTATACAACTGCCACTTTCCAGCACTGGATCTGGTAATCTTGGAACACCAAAGTGGTAAGTATCTGCAGAATGGTTGGGTAGAAAGGGAATGCTTTTGTTGGGAGAGGGTTGTCTATCAGTTGGTCTTTTGGTGAGGCAACAGCAGGCTGCTTATCTGAACCACCCTGAATTCAGAAGTGATTTGTGAACTGTAGGCTTCTGACTGCAGAAGTGGGGAATCAACCTGAATGAAATTAAATGTGTGCGTGATCAAGTATGTAAGTTTTCTTGTGAAACTGAAGTATTCTCTAAACATAGGCAAGGGGGAGGTAAAGGAGTACACCTATGAGTATTTTCTTAAGGAAGAAAACCAAGGTGAAAGCCTTCATGTAGTGGTTTGGAAGCAAGTACATGTTCAGAAAGCCCTTGCATTAGGGGATTAAGTTTGTCCTCTTTATGCAGAGATGTGGCATAAGTTATCAACTTCCCTGTATCAAAAAATCCCGTCTTTGAAGTTGACCATTTCCAAGATCACTGTGGTGATTTCCAGTAATCTTTTTGGACCTGAAGGTGTTCCCAAGCCACACCATTATCTTAACTGTCTTTTCAGACAGTGAGATACAAAAAGTTCCCTTTATACCCTTCTTACTGTTATTCACTGATGGGGTTGACATTTAAAGATTAAATTAGAGTTTGTTCAGCCAGAACAATAGCATTGTCATCCGGTTAGGTGTGTGTCTTTCTGCTTGCATAGCAGACAGTTAGAAGCCCATTAACAGTGCAGTGCTGCCTTGACTGGCTCTGCAGAGATACTTGATTGTGTCACTCTACAATCTTACTCTAGGATGAAGTGCACGAAGCACCTGTTTCCATTTTGAGGACAGTGGGGACTTGCCTATGATTACAAATTCTTGGTTTTGGGGGAGCTCTTTTGGTGAATAGGTGTACCTGGCTTTAATAATTAAAGATTCAAAGCGTAAAATGGGATCTTAAGAGATGTTGGAACTGGCCTTTCAGAGAATTCCCATCCAGTTGTCCCTACAGAGTGCTGAAATGGATAAAGATTGTATAGCTGACACTGTTTTATGGCTGGATAAAAGATGAGTGCACAGCAGCCTAAGGAAAATTATTGACGCATATGGCTTACCTGGATGCTACTTCTCTTTTCTTATTTTGAAGGGATTGAAGAGCTTATTTTAAAATTTAATGGTGAGCTAAGGCTATAATTAAGGCCTTACCTCACTTTGGATTTAGTATGTTGAAGGGGAGGACTGAAGATCAACAGTTCTTCAGTTTACCATCTCTTGTTTCGTTCCGTATGATCTTATGCAGGAGGGGCTGCCAGTAGTTGCTTCATCCTTGAGAAGCATCAGGAAGGCATCTGGTAAGTCTCCTAACTAAGTCCCAATGCAAATAGAATGATCAACACACAAAGAAAGACATTTGAAAAGAAATTCTGCAGTTTCACATCCTCTTCTCTGCTCCTATTTTTTTTTTTTTTTGTTCCTCCTGGCCATCTCTTTTTACAGGGATAAGTGGCTTCGCACACATCAGTGGATTGCTGGGGGGAATTTAGTTATGGATTTTGAGTTTGCACCTGCAGACTAAGAACTCCGACCTCTAATCAACCTCTGTTTGAAGTGTAAATATTACTGGCCTAAAATTTGCAGTACAGGGTTGAGAACTGAATGTGCAAGTCTAGCTCTAAACAATTTTTCCATGATGAAATTATTTAAGGATATTCAATAAAATGTGAATGAGCCAGGCTCGTGCAGGTTGGTAAATGAAATATGTCAGCAAGATGTTGTTGGAATGTAAGCCTATATCACAGTTATTAAGGATTAATCACTGCTAATTAACTAGACTTCTTTTTTTTTCTATCTCAGCACTCTCACAGGCATCTAACAACTTCATTGATGAGCTGCCTCCACCAGCCCAAGAGCTGCTGGATGAAATTGGTAAGAGGCACTTCACCCAGAACAGTCTGAGCCTTGCCAGCTGCATTCAGTCAGGATTGCTCCCAAATCATTCACTACTAAAATACTCAAGAGCTTCCAAATTAGTTGCAGTCAAGTCAATGATTAGGAAGTTAGGCATCAACAGCTTCAGTAACTGGCAGTTAGTCCTTGAGGTTTCTGCATTTCACATAATGGTTAGTTGCTGCTGCTGTCAGCAGCTGGACTATTGAGTGCAGACAGAATTTAACACCGAGATGAATTTCGTGTCGACTGAATTTTTTGAAGGTGTCCCAGAGCAATATGTGTTCTCCATTAAACTGAATGCAAGCCAGGCAGCTACATCCCTCAGGTGTTTTTGTGGAGCTTATTCTCAGTGATTTACATTTCCTTGTGTGATCACATATATCTTCAGACAGAACATGGTGTAAAAACTCTGCATTGTTTTTAGTGATGTTACTTAAGAATTTCCTTTAGTTACTCAGCTATAAACTCTTCCTAAACTAACACCAGCCATCAAGATAGTTAAATGTGTATAGGTCCTGTGCTCTTCCAGAAATGAGGCACCCAGAGACATTCTTACCTTTTTATTTCCTCATTTACCAAAAGGATATGTGGAGACTGACATCGAGTGAATAAATGATGGTCAGAGACAATTTGTAGAATTAATATATGAACTAATTACAGACATTGTAAAGGTTTTCATCAAGTTTTGGATGGATGAAGTAGTATGGTACTTTAGATTGGCTAGAGTCAATTTAGAAAGTGTATCTAGCTCAATAAGGAAATACTCTGTTTTTAACAGAATATGTGCAGCAGCAAGATTCCATCACCCAAGACTCTAAAGAGAAGGGATTGCATGACTGCGGAGAGCAAATAAATGGTTAGTTGATAAGAGTCCTAATGTAGAGATTACAAATAGAAAAATTAACTTTTGCATTGCTGCAAAAATACTCTGCACATTCATCGCTGTATGTGCAGCTGTACAGTCCACTTCAGGATTTAGCTTTTGGTTTGGTTTTGTATTTGTGGTTCAGCAGGAATTTGAGAGGATTCTCCCTTTCTTGGTAAGGTTACACACAGTGTTTTCACAAACAGTACCCCCTCCACCAGCGCTGGCTCTCTCCCTGTGTGTTCATTCTGTAAGGTCTGTGGGGATCTGCTGTGGAAAGACCGCAAAGCTGAACTGTCATAATTAATCTACTCTTGTTATGCTGCTGTAATGTTTGCTGTGTTCAAGCACAAGTGAGGAAACCCACAAAACTATAGATGGTGGGCAGCTGGTGTAAAATAGAGAGAAGCTTCCATTCTGGGACAGTGGTTCTGTTGAGAAAGTGGCCAGTGCACACTAACTGCTTGTGTTCCTTATTCACCATAATGAAATAATGCCTCTGATCTCACGGTGCAAGAAACCAGCGCCCACGGGGTAATCAGTAATTTATTTCCTGTTTTGTTACAAAGGTACCAAAGCTAGCGGGAGTGAATCTTCCTGCTTCTGAAACTGCAAATAGTAATAAGTGGGAATAATTTTTAGATGTACAGCAAGTAATGTCAGGGGAGCAGAAAACCTAAGTCTTCATAGGCTCTGCATTTTTTTTTTCCCAATGAGTCAGAAAATGAAAAACAGCTTAAAAAAAAAAAAAAAAGAAAAAAAAAAAAAAAGAGTGGGGAACATGAGTTAGTCTGTAAAAAAACTAAACAGCATAGTCACTTGAGAATGATACTGGCATATTGTCTGTGTTATCCTACAGCTTTGTTAGATCTTCTCCCCAAAGGATCGAAGCTACTGTGACTTTATTCAGAGGAGTATCTTGTTTTTAGGTGGTGAGGAATGCAGCAGCCTGTACCGCTTGCTGTTCAATCACTGTGGTTTTGTTGTATTTGCATAAAGTACAGCTATTTCAGACTCCATTTTTGTGACAGCCTACTGCTTCCTGCTTATCATAGCTTAGCAGAAGGTGGCTGAATATATTCACATGCTGTAGGGAACAGAACTTAGTGAGATAAGTCTTGGGAGGGGGATATCGCTGGATTTCGCTAAGTAGGGTAACAAAGCAACATCCACAGGTTTTCTTTTGATTTTTCTCCTATATCTAGGATTGTAAGGGGAAAGATTAAAGATTAATTTCCACATGCATTTTTCATTTTAGTGTGAAGCAAAACAGTCAGTCCCATGAATCTAAAAATGTGTTACAGTAAAATATTTATCTGAGTCTTGCTACTGGCCACCTTTGACTGTAGATAATGTGAATTTGCTTAACTGGTAGAAAATCAGATGACTGAGGAAAGAGTAATTGAGAAGTGGACTACGGGAAGTTTACCAAGAGCAGTAAATAAATGGAAATTTTAATTTCTTTCTCATCTTTCTTCATATCATTGATAATAAAATCTTTCTGTTTATGTGAATAGCTCCAGATCAAATTAAAATGGAAGACAGAGAGTCAAAAAAAGAATCAGAGACGAATGAGGAGAGAAATCATAGTTTATGGACTAAGGAGTCATTTAATCTAGCAGAGGAAACAGAAAGGTATGAAAAAAGGATGATAAGGCATGTTTGCCTTTGAATTACAAAGACTTAGAATAATGGTTCCAGTATATTTTAACAGGATTCAGTGCTTACTGTAAGCCAGCTTTTTAAAGAACTTTGGTAATTCTGACTCTTTTCCTTTAAAATGTGTAATATTAAACTTGCCAGCATCCATTTAAAATCTTTTATTCAGCAGGGCTCACTCTACTCTTGATGATGTTTTAGAAAAAATGCTTCATGCAGTTCCTGGAGATGAGGAGATCCAAGAGCAACCTCAGGGACACGCTCTCAGGTTAGCTGGTAATTGATGCTTTGTTCATAAGTTTATTTTGTTTATATTCCACGTATGGACCTATGCAGGATTCTTCAGAAGATGGGCTGTCACTCCTTAGGGAGTAGCATGTCAGGAAACTTGCCTGGAGACATCCATCTGAGCTCTCCATACTAAACTGAGAGGGAAGAGAATGTTTTGTTAATATAATTTCCTGTAGGAGGAAAGCAAATACTTCAGTAGGCTTGGAAGGCAGCGTAGTCTTCACAGAAGTCAGAGATAATTGAACAGAATGGTGGATTTTTTTAAGATACAGAAGAATGTACTTTAAGAGAACAGAATCACGAAAGCTCTTTAGAGAAGACTTTAAAGAACAGTTTGGGAAGATGGTTATACCATCATGGCAATGGCAGAAGTGCTATATACATCACTTTAAGTAAAATACTAATATCCCAAAAGATCAGAGCCTAGTAACTCTGAACACCTCCCCAGTAAGTGCCAGTGAGTAGTCATAAGTTATTGCTAACATAGATCTTTCTAAGGAACACGAGATACTCTTTTGTTTGGCATCAGGGTTTTACTTATTTTTCTCACAGAAGGCAAATGTCATGATAACCAGGAGGATCTTGCTGACAGGGCCGACTGGTTCCTGTCAATGGCTCAGCCCAAAGCCATTCACACATGTAGGCAGACTACACTTACCTAATGCTCTTACGTAAGGAAGCATTGGAGTCTGTGTATGGATGTCAGGCTAAAGCACATCTGTGTCTTGCAGGGGAGAGGCCCTTTGTCTGGGGGTTGGATGCTCATTACAGGTCAGGGTAAAAAAAAAAAAAAAAAAGTCATCTAGTATCTCCAGAGACTTCTGCTTTAGTGCTCTGTATTCATCCTGTCTAAAAGAAAATGCCAAAAATTGGGGCGATACACAAAATTCTGTCATTCAAGGGCTGCAAGCCTGCAAGATGCAGAAGATGCTGGAAGGAAGAAAGGAGTGGAGGAAGGTGGAGCCAAGGCCAGAGGCAGAGCACCAGAGAGCTGTGCAGGGAGCTCCAAAGGTCCTTTTCATCTGTAAAGCTACTGGATCCTGTGCTGGGCAGTATCACATTTATTACAGTGTTAGCACTAAATTTGTTGAGCTTGCACAGGCTGGCTTGGTTTTTTTCTTTTCTTGATTTATTCTGTCTGGGTACTGTTTCTACCCTGGGCTTCTAAAGGAAAGGAAGCTTCTTTAAACTTAAACTCTGCAGAGACACTTGAAATTCATTTTCTAATTTGGGGGCAGTTGAGACTGATGGTATCGTGGACCGTTAGCTGGAGCTGCAGAGTGTCTCTCATAGAGTGGGCTTTCCTCTACTGACTGGAAAGCACTAGCAGACAGCTGGTAATCCTGTGTCCTGGTTAGTGCTCGGCCTCTCTGGCTTAGGCACCTGAATGCCCTGCGAGGACTTTGGTTATTATCAGTTTGGTTTGGTCTGTACCTGTGCCATGTGTGCTGCTGTCAGATCCCTTACACATCTGTTTTGGTCTCCTCTCCCCTGGCTGTCCTTTAATAGAAACTGGAAGTAAGGAAGAAGACACAAGATGTGTTTCTTCTCTAAGTCCAAATATGCATTAGGAGCTCTCTCTCAGCCTTTCATTTTCAGAGGGAATATTTGATTTTTCATTGTGTAGCACAAGATGACCTAAAGGAGCCCGATCTTCAATGTTGTAGGCATCTAACACTTTACAGCAGACAGCTCTACAATGTATATGTCAGACTTCTGGAAGAACTGAACTGGTAGGGATCGAGGTTTAGGTTTTGAAAAGGGAATGATTTCTGATCACAAGGTGAGGGTTCTGTCCCGATAGCGACCGAGCTGGGGCTGCTGTCTGATCGCAAGTGCAATTCCACGCTCCTAGCAGGGAGATGAGAGCGCTGGATCCAGCACACTGCCGTGTGCTGACAAAACCAGAGCTTGCCCTTTGAAGCAGTGTGTGACTGTGTATGTTCTTGGTTCTGAGTTGAATTCACCTGGTTTTTAGACATGCATCCTGAAGATCAGAAATCCCACGTACAGGAGCAGCCGTCCGCATCTTCACCGTTCAGGTGAGCCCCTGGGAACTACGGCAGCTGCTGGTAGACAGTTGTGTATTCTCTGCCTGCGTGAGGTGCATTCTTGTTTCCCATGCCAAGGAGGCAAAAAGGGGCAGAATGAAATCCCATTCCCTTCAGCCTGTAGGTTGATAAAAGAAAAAAAAAACAACTTGTGTTGGTTTTTTTTTCCTCTACAGGATAATTGTTTTGGATCAGAGCTCTCCTACATGATTCAGCTGGACAGTGCAGCAGTTCTAATATAATGATACTATCACAGAACTGAATTGTTTTCCGAACACAACATCCTTATGACGCTGGCTATGTCGTGGGGTCTTTTTCTGTGCATGACGCTTTCGTAAGCCGAAGAATCTCCTGCTCCATTGCGTTGTGCAGTTTTCAGCGTTGCAGACAAAATGATGGTGATTTTGTGGACTGCTCTTACTGCTCAGGCACTGGAATGTTTCCATGCTGGAGTGTGGAGCACTGTTAGAGACCATGTAGTGTATGTTTTTCTTTGCTCGTTAAATTTAACAAGGTAATTTCTTGTTTTCTCTTTTCTTAGCGCTTTTGTGATCTAGTGTTGAACTGATTTGACTGATTAAGGGGATTAATTGCTGTGCAAAAAGCTAATGAGAAAAAGGCAGTGTTCTCTAGAGACTGCAAGTGCAGCAATACATTCCCTGCCAGCATTAGACAAGAACATAAGAAAGAAAATCTGGTTGGTGGTAAAAAGATACCTGTTGTTTAATTAAGCCATGTTCTTGCTAGGCCTTATCCAAAGAAAAAAAAGTCCCTGGTTGTAATTGAGCTTTGGATCAGGATTTTGATGGATGCAGCAACTCTGTATTTAACTTTCCTTGTGATAAATATTGCAGGAGGTGTGAAGATTGTCCCGTGTCCCTTTTGAACAGACAGTGGGATTTTAGCTGCCTTCGTGCAGCTGGGTGTACCGTGGGCTGCTGTGCGCTCCTGTGCCTGTGGGGAAATGCTGCCTGGCTCTAAGTTCATTTGGTTTAACAGTACTAATAAAAGTTTCCAAGGTTATTGTGCTGCCCTGTTGTTCTTCTTCTGGTTTGGGGGATTCTGGTTTTGGGGTTGGATTTTTTTTTACTTGTTATTACTGATGTTTCCCATCCTCAGACTGTGTACAATTAGACAGAGGTACTGCAGGGAGGATGCTGCAAACTGGCAGACAGAGAGCTTTCTTCAGAAGAGGTCAAGAGAAAAATAAAAACCTTTCACCCCTTTAGGTGTGTCGTAGTGATAGAGCTAGAGCCGGAGCGCCAGCAGCACAGACGCTGCAGCTTGATTTCTGCACCTCAGGCTGCCGGCGGGTCTGGTGCATGGCAGCCAGGGTGCACCCTTCTGTCCAGGCACAAGTTAAGGATTCTAACCCAGGCTCCTATCAACTGCAGGTACCCGGTGTTCTCTGTGTGCCAGCCCTGTATCCTTCCTGCAGGCGGAGGAGTTTTACACACTTGGTAGAAGCTGCTGGAACAAGATGCTCCTGTGCTTGTCATCAGCCCTGAGGCCGTGCAAGGAACAAGTGCCTGTGAAAGTTTTGCAATTTATTGTGTGGTTCTGTCCATAGTGGCTTGTGACCCATAACTGGGGAGTAGCCCAGGGCATTCCCTCTCACCTGGGGCAGTGTTTTGTTATGTTTCATAGGCTTGCTCAGTGAAATAAAAAATAACACAGCGCAGCAGCCCCGTGCTGGAGCGGAGTGAGCGCGTGTGTGTTTTAACATGCGTGTAATTCTCTATCACTTTAGTTTGCATCATATGACATCTCCTCAGCTTCTTGGATTTCTTTTTCCCTTTTATCTGTCAGACCAAATGGTGGGCAGCCTGTGAACCATTTCCCTATCTTTTTTTAATCTTAATGTGGAGAATTTTTATTTCTGTTGGTAGAGCCTTTCAAGTAGCCCTGTCGCCTGCCTGTTCTCCCTATCGAGGCCAGAATGCAGCAGTTAGATTTCCATTTTTCATTGGCTTCTATTTTTCCAGATTTAAGTTTAGCGTGACTGTAAATCATCCTGATAACTTAAAGCATGGACACCAAAGCTGTAATTAACAGGAACAATTAAACAAGGACCAGCGAAAGGCAGCAGTGAAACTCAGAGGGGCTCATCTAAGGCTGCTTTCCAGCTTCCCAGAAAATGAAAGGCCAATTAATTAAATTAAAACAGTGATCCTGAGCTGTTCTAATTCCTCTCTGAGCTGCTTGCACGCAAGCTGTGAGAGGGAGGTCGAGGGATGGCGACGGGGCTGGGGGTGAGGAGGGGGGACACACCCTGTGGCGCTGCCTGTGGGTGCTGCATTTCTCTGGAGGTGCTGGCAGGATCCTGTGGTTAATTTGAGCAAAGACAAGAAGAAAAGCAAACGTTCACTCTCTGAGCAGCCATGTTTCAGCTTCCTTGTACCTGTCATCATACTGGTCTTGGTTTGGAGGAATTTTTGTTTTGTTTGTGTTTTGGAGAAGGGAATCTCAGACAGAGGAAAAATCCCCCAAGTCTCCCAGATCTCATCATCATCGGTGCCAGTCCAAATTGCCTTCCCGGCTGCCTCTTGCCAGGCTGTGGACTGGGTGCCAGTGAGGCAACTGAGTGAAATGATGAGCAAATTTTAGCATCTCTTCCTTCTACCTCCTTCACGCGTTTGCTGCAACTGTGAAAGCTGTGGAAGGTGGTGGGAGGAGGAGAGGAGCCAGGCGTGTGTTGGGATCATCCCCACGGACGATGTGTGATGGAAACAAATCCACGGAGGGAAGAGTGAACCTTTAAATCTCGTGACTGTGAATCAGCCTCATTTTGGAAGCGCTGTAAGTGTGCGGAATCGAAATTTGGAAGACAATTAACTATGGAGGCAGACAAGCCCCTGGTAGCATTTTAAATGATTGAGAATTTAATCAAGCAGAGTCTGAGGGGATTGCTGTCTGAGGTGTTCCCTAAACCCTGCGCTTAGAAGCCTTATCCACAGCCTCCTAAACCACGTACACTGCATCGCAGGCCAGAAGTGTAATTGCAGCTGGTGCAACCATTGTGGTTTGAGAGCCAAGATCGGGTGTGGAGCTGTGGAACCTCACAGGAATTTATTTGTCTTTTATTTTTTTCTTACAAGCTTTGCCATCTTTTACTTTCTTTTCATGTCCCAGCCCCCCGGGCAGCAGCAGCTCTGCTGTGTCTTGTCCTCAGAGGCCACAGGGCCTCTTATGACCTGGATTGTCACCCCTTGGTGGGAAATTGGTGGATTTAAGGCCTTTCCTCATTGCCTTAAATATAAATAAAATACATAACTTTGTGTCTGAGATATTTATTTTTATTTTCCATCCATTATGATGGCACATGTGGCACTTGCCACAAGAGAAGTGCCACCTGTAGTAGCAGGAGGTGAAGAGATTTCTGTTGGACCGTCCATCGGCTGGTAAAACAGAGTCACATCAACTTGTTATGTTCATTAATGTTTATTAACGCAGCCTGCGCTTAAACACACCAGCTGGATTTTTGCCAGTTTCACAGCAAGGCCTTGAACTTCATAGTGAGATCTGGCAATGAAATAACGACTCAGTCTCTCCAGGGATGGCGAAGGTGCAGCTCTGTCCTACGGCCCACTCCACAGGTGACACCACAGCTGGGCTCTGTCCAGCCTGACTCTGGGCAGCTTGGGATTTGGTGTTTTCTTAGAGTGAAATGGAAGGTTGTGGTTTGTCCCATGATGCGGTGGCTCCTGTCCCACAAGAAGACAAGGCCGTGTCATTCTGCGGAGCACTGTGAGGGCTTCTGGGGACCTCCAAGAGTCACTCATCTGAGGGGTGGGGAGCAGCTACAGCATCAGGCCTTTCTCTGTGCCCATGCTGGGCGAGGCTGGGTAGGAGCGACTGTGCCCGAGGTGGGCGCTGGCACAGGCAGGAGCTGGCACAGTCAGACCGGCTGAGACGGAGTCACCTTATTCCGCAGCCTGTCTGCACGGGGGCTGGGGGCAGCCGGAGCAGTTTTTCCTGTCCCCAAGGGGTGATGACCACAGCACACCATTTTCAACAGGCAGCCCTGAAACTGGGCAGGGAAAACACAAGTTAGGTGCTGTGGCAGGAAGCTGGTATCCAGCTCAAGACTTGGTGCTGGACATTTGTTCTATTTTGGGTGAGATCTGCATTATTTCCCAGCCCAACTCTTCACAGACTCCGGCAGTTTATTGACAATAAACATTTCATTCTGTTTGCTTTGTGTGTTCAATGAGCAGTTTATGATCTAAAATTAACTTGCCTGACCCCATAAAATCATGGAAGCAGAAAATGAGCTTTTCTTCAGGCTCAGAGGCTTCTCCCTCCCTTTCCATTTTATTCCCCCAAAACCTTGCTCCTTACACAGCAACCCCTGGATCACACCTGCATGTACCTTCCAGATAGGATTGATGTTTCCTCTACATTTTATGAGGCCATTAAGTTGTCCTCCAGAAGCCCCGGTGATGCTGTGGTTTCATTAGCCGGTGTCCTTCTCTCTCACCTGTTTGTTCATGAAGACGTAGATGATTGGATTGTAAACCGTGGCGGTCTTGGAGAAGTAGGAGGGCAGGGATGCAAGCGCAGGCTGGATGACGATGTCTTTGTTGGTGGCCACCACCATGGCAAATGTGGCATAGGGCAGCCAGCAGATGAGGAAGGCCACCACCATCACGATCACCATACGTGTCACCTCCCGCTCTGCCTGCTGTGTCGTGTCCGACTCCTGCTGCTGTGCTGCAGCCTGCAGGGAGGTATGGAGAGAGCCAGAGAGAAAGAAGCCTGTTTATGACTTTCAACAGCATTTCCATCCCTTAGGTGCCCTGACATCATTGCCAGGAGATGTCAGAAACCTGCCGTGAGGCTCTTTGTCACAGTGGTGATGGAAAACCCTTAACTCATCTGGCACTCGCTGTACTTACCCATCGCAGGGTCATCAGCAGGTTGGTGTAAGAGAAGAGAATCAGGCTGAGGGGCATCACGAAGCAGGTGACAAACAATGCCAAGATGTAGCTGTTGTTGTTGCTGCCACCTGTGTACCAGTTGGGCCCACAAGAGGTTCTCAGACCTGGAACAAGTTTCAAACCAAGCCTAAACCAACCGTGGGCTTGGAGAGGGGCTCAGTAACAGGCTCCAAAACAGCAAACACTGGCACTGACCCCTCTTAGAGATGCTGCCCAGGCAACTCTCTCTTTTCCAGCCCAAATGAGCTGGACCTCGTGGGTTTTGTCTGGCCAGCTGCTCTATGTGGGAGGGTGATTTGTTGTGATGCACAGCATGACACTGAGCCTGCACGTACGGAGAACTGGGCTGGGTATGTGCTGGGTGCTGCTTGTGAGCAACCTGGTCTAGCTGAAGCTGTCCCTGCTCACTGCAGGGTAGGGGGTGGACTAGATGGCCTTCAAAGGTCCCTCCCAACCCAACCTATTCTATGATTTTAAACACCAGCACAGACACTCTCCAACTACCCTGTGCTCAAAAACAGTATGCAAGAGGATGATGCTGCAGAGTCTGAAGGCCATCTCCCCTACCTTCAGGCACGTAGCTGCTCCAGCCCATGAGCGGTGGGGTCGTCCAGAGCAGTGACCAGCTCCACGTGAAGGCGCAGCCGCTGATGGCGTGCCAGTGCTGGAACCGAAAGTCTCCCAGGGGTCTGCAGACCACAATGTACCGCTCAAAGGCCAGGATGGCCAGAGACCACAGCCCCACGATACCTGGGGAGAGAAGGAGGGTTTGTGGCTGAGGAACAGGCTCTCCTGTCCATGCTGGGACATGGCAGATGATGATTAAGAGCTGTTGAAGTAAGTATCATTGTAACAAGAAGTCAGATGTCGTCTTTAGCTGTGAAGCTATTAAAAATGTTGTTGGCAATTGGATCTCTGTGACGCATTGTGGTTACGACCACAGTTTCTTCACCAGCACATCCTCAGCAAAAGGTTTTGCACAGTTTCACATTTCTGGCACACACAAACCATCCATGTCCTGACAGAGGACTCCTCATGTGCCCAAGTGACTTTTCCCACCCTATGAGATCAAGACAGAGCATGCAGTGATTTGGCACAGCCAACCATCTACTTAACCAGTAGCTGAAGGACACAGATTTTACATCATGAGTGACTGTGTTGCCTGTAGGAGAAGCAGCAAGATGAACTGCACCCCGAAGCTTATTTGCTAAACACAATAGCAACAACCAAGGACCGAGACAGGGCTGAAGGCTTGTGCCCTTACCTGTCAGGGAGACCATGAAGCCCTCCAGCTCACACATCTGTTTGCCGAACACAAAGAAGCCGTTGATGTTGTTGGATAAGCTGACAGAGCTGCCACAGAGTGTCACCAGCAGGTTGGCCACGGCCAAGTTCACCAGGATGTAGTTCAGGGGGGACCGGAGCTTCCTGTACCTGATGGAAACCATGATGACCAAGCCGTTCACAACGGAGGCGGAGACCACAACGATACCCATCAGCACAGCCACCGACAGGTACATGCCCTGTGGGGCTTGGTGGGGCCACTGGGGGCCATCAAAAGGCCCTGGGGTCCCATTATCTGGGGGCTCCTGCGAGCTGTTGGAGGAGTACATCGGGCTTCTGTCGGGGCAGCCAGGCAAGCCCAGCTGCGCAGGGTGGCGCTCGCCAAAGACAAAG
>JAAGNO010012914.1:0-32672 GCA_033439905.1 Ceryle rudis | reverse complement strand
CTCATATGATTTATTCTCCAGTCCCTTGACCAGCTTCATTGCCCTCCTCTGCACCCGCTCCAGCACCTCGATATCCTACTTGTACTGAAGTGCCCAGAACTGGACACAGTACTCAAGGTGAGGCCTCACCAGTGCTGAGTACAGGGGGACAGTCACCTCCCTCCTTCTGCTGGTCACAGCATTTCTAATACAAGCCAGGATGCCATTGGCCTTCTTTGCCACCTGGGCACACTGCTGGCTCATGTTCATTCGCTTGTCGGTTAGAACCCCCAGATCCCTCTCTGCGAGACAGCTCTCCAACCACACTGCCCCAAGCCTGTAGTGTTGCATGGGGTTGTTGTGGCCCAAGTGCAGGACCTGGCACTTGACCTTGTTGAAACTTGTACCATTAACATTGGCCCCATCACGCTTTAAGTTAAAGAACAGTTCAGAAACCTAACTGTGGCCTAGGCCTTTATGACTGTTTTAGATATTAATCCTTACGTGTCTACAAGAAAAAACTACCCTGGAGAGAGAGGAAGAGTTAGGTGATAGCGGCCTGTGTCCTGCCATAAATTCAAAACCACAGCCACATATTTGGGATTCTGTGGACCTGATCCACATGCGCACATCAGTTCTGCCATGCGCCATTCACTTCAGATTTACCACACAGGTCAGGAACAATTCACTCTGCAGATCGTGATGTGGCTGGAACCTATCATGATGGCCAGCAGCCAGTGCCCAGTAGCTGTTTGCTCCAGGCTGTTGGATTTCCAGCTGTCCGTCTGAACTATGGCTCATCTGATTTGCTAGGCATCCAGAGATACATCCAGATAACAAAAAAAAACAAACCCACCCAACCCACAGCAGTAATCAATGGGTAAAGAAATAATCTGCCAAAACTACAAGAAGCAGTAGAGCTGGCAGATGTACGCCTGTTTTGCCTACATCTTTTTACAAGGCAGGTGCAATTGAAACAAAAACTGTGAAATGAAAGATGTCAAAAAGCAAGAAAGAAGAAACTGGTCAAAGTCAATTAACGCGAGTGAAAATTAAACGCCTAGCTGCTGTTTGTGCCTTTGAAAATCTGACCTAAATTGAGAGAGAAATGTCCACTGCAGAACACACAGAATGCCAAATACAGATTTTTGGATTCATCTATGAAAATAAACCAGATTATGTTACTATCAGAAAAAGTATGGTGAACTGTCAACCCTCCTATAAACCCAGCTACATACAGACATGCATAAATAAATCCCTAACCTGTAAAATTTCCTTAGCTGATGCAAACTGGTTTTTAAGATATTTCTATTACATGAGTAAACATCACTTCCTATATTTTTTTTTGTCAACTGAGTCTAAGGATTTAAAGAAGACAAATCAAGTTTATTTTAGATTCCCTGAGGAAAAACAAACCCATCTGTCCTCACTCCTTCCCCGCTGTTTTACCGTGTTCACTATTAGTTATTTCCATAACACACCTACATTCATCCTTATCTGCAGGAGGAACATTTATCTCACAAATATCCCTGTCAAATGGCTCTAAAATGCCAGCAGGTAAAACAACAGAAAAATTGATCCCCATAGAAATGAAATATATAGCATAACAAAATGAGTCAATATGAGCTTTAACCTGGTGAGCCTAAAGCTAATCCCTTGACACCTCTCCCCCCGTGTGACACAGCCTACATGGGAACAAACAGAAGAGAAACAAGCAGAATGGGCAAAAGAGAAGTGTGATGCCTGTTTTACAATAGAATGTCAGGCTTGTTATAACAGTGCTTGTTTAATAGCTCTGTGGTTGAAGACATCACAGCTGCCTGCTCTTTTCTTTCTCTCCTCATAGATGGCATATTTAAAAGCTGAAGACCAGTACCACCTGTAACAGAGGTGCAGCCCCAGCATGGGAAGTCCCCAGCCCTGGAAGATTTCTCTTTATTGTCACTGTGACAGTGGTGATTCTCACAGGCTGGTGAGTACAGTCCCACAGCCCAGAGGAAGGCCCCAGCCAAACTCCTTTGGAAGTTGTTTTTAGAGACACCCACTCCTAGCATCTTTGTAAATCACAACAGTCAACCCACCGAGAGATCAGCAGCATTGAAGCTGGAGCATCTCTGTGTGGACAGCAGTTTAAGCAGCCACCACAGGATCACAAACTGTGTTCCTTTTTGCAAGAAAAAGCTCCAATAAATCTGAAGAAACCTTATAAGTAGTGTATTATCAAAACTCAGTGGCTTAAGCCAGCAGAGCTAATGGAAAGCCACGTTTACTGAGCCTCAAAATCCTCCTGTAGAGGATGCCTCCCTGGAGAGTATCATGGCAGCATGATTTTAGCTCTCTACAACTGTCATACAGAGCAGTATGCATAGATTATGTATGTATAGGAAGCATTTCCAAGCCCCTTGTTGTGTAAGCAGGGATTCAACCCAAACTTTACAAACGATCCTGTATCGTGAACTTCCACTGACGATGTAATAAAATGCACTGTCATAACAATGGCTTGGCATAGCTTTTTCCAAGACAGCAGTGGTTTACAACACAATTTCTGTTGTGTTTTTGCCATACATTGTGGGACTTGAGTTTTACACCCCTTTACTTCCACTGACAGTGCTGCTTTTCACGCTGCATGCTGAGGTGAGAGTATGGTGTTATTATCATCCTGATAAGAAAGTCAGGATAGCAGCAATAGAGTTGGCAATTTTATTTCTCGAAAGCTGCTTATTGCATGCCTCACCTCTGCGGCATGCAAGCCTCCGAGGCACGTCTCTCTTAACACGTGTTTCCACATGAGGGGATTTGGTGAATATTTCAAGACAGTTTTGTTTAATGTAGCACTGAGCTGTGCTGTTTCATTAGTCTCAATGACAACATCTCAACTTACCTGAGCCGCAGGTTTACATTTCTCTGCACTGACAGTTTGAATACAATTTAGCTGGTGCTCAGGATAATCACAAATCCCATCTGCCTTTGCCTCAAGAAAGAAAAGGGCCCTTCCTGTGCTGTTTTGTCTGCTAAAACCCACTCTTGTGGTACCAGTTCAAGGTAGACAAAACACAGGGAGGCAGCTGAACCAGGCAGGGATCCCCATGCTAAACCCACATCACTCGCCATGTTCCCCGTTCTCTCCTATGGAGTAGTGACATGGATGAGAGACAAGATTGGCATGGAGCCCCTTTCCACAGCTGCTCATGCCCAGCAGTTTAGACACAACTGTGGACCTCAAGCTGTTCCCCGTGGCTTTCCAGTAAATAAATTGTCTGGTCAAGGCAGCTGTGGCATGACATGGCAGGGAGGCTGTCAGTGGAAACCTCTATGAGGATGGTGTAAATGCACTGGCACGGCATGTGCTGAGGAGAGAAACCCTGGGCACACAAGTCAAGGGCAGCAAAGAGAAGAAATGTATCCTGTTGTAAGAGATACCAAGAAATAAAGACTATGAAGAAAAAGACTTTTTTCAATAGTCTGAAGACCACCAAGCTGTTTGTAAAAACTATTCTCATTACTTCTAACAGCTGCCTCTAGGAGCTGTTGGACAGATGAGATGCATTTAGACTCTACTCCTGTAATTTATTTTTTTCAATTCTTGCTGAAGAAAAAGCTTTTCAATGAGCCTTGAATGTATCACAAATTTCATGATATGTACTCCTTCTGTTATAATGCCAGCTCTAGTTGGAAAAGACAAATAAGTTTAACTGAAGTTGAACATGAACTTGCTTTCTATTCCCCTTTATTCTAAGATCATAGTAGTCTTTGTGATAGCAATTCTGAACACAAAGATATATAAATGGTTTATTTAAGTCTTGCTTTTATTTGCTTTGATTTATTTAAAAACAAAAACCTGCAACATCCTTAACATTCTCACCATAAGCAAACACAAACAGCTTGCCTCAAACTTGAATTAAGTCCTATTTAAAGCACACCACAAGGCTAATTTCTAGTACTGGCAGTGCAGTGATACTGATAACCACATTATGCTACCGAACCCAACTGTGGCTTCCAGAGAAAACAAAACAGATGAGGAAAAATGCCTTTACTTCTGCATAAAAGTAGTCACACTTCTCCTTGGGCTTATTTAAAGATCATCACAGTACATGCCTTTGTGGATGTATACATTGTTTGCATTAATATTTTCCCCTCTAATATTATCCACCAAATTTTTACCTCTGAAAAGATGAATGCTATGATACACTAAAAATACCTTCTACATTAAACACACAAAAATGATATCGCATTTCATTTGCTTTACTTCATTCTTCCATACTTCTTGCAGCTTGTAAGACCACAGGACAATTCCGTCTAACCCTCAAAGGATTTTCCACCATCATGTAGCATTACAAGGTAATGAGTAATCTTTGAGTAAACTTCTACAATTTAACCCAGTCTGCAGCGCACAAAAGCCTGACCAGTCTGCTCTGTAAGTCAGCAATGCAAATTTCCAGGACCAAGATTACACCTTGTCCATGTTTGCTCTTGTTAATACAGCCACCCCTCAACCACTCCATTTCCAGCCTGTAATTGCTGAAGTGGTTTGAATGTATCTTTCATTAAGTATCAAATGTCTTACTCCTTCAAGTTTCAAAAATACAGTTTGAAATGGAGAGTACCTCAATGTACACCAATTTAAACCTTTGCAAAGCTTGAGGTCCACAGCAGCAGCAGACCAGATGGTCAGCAATATAAAAATTCAACCTGCCAGCAGCAGTTACTTTCCCATGTGGTAGCACAGAAGCTACAAATCTCCATTGACAACACAAAAGAAACCCTCCTGCACCTTTGACCAGGAATTAAAACCATGGCTTCATTAACCTCGATCAGTAAAGAGACTTGTCACACCCATCTCTGCTAATACACCTCCTCTGTGTTTAAAATGTCTGTTGAAACAAAAGACATCTTATATATGCTTTTTTGTTGAACCTGCACCTCAGGATTGGCTAAGGCATGATACAGGATAAAACCCTACCATGGTCCTTCCTGATCTGGCAGGACAGCAAACAGAAACCAAGATTTTTAGCATTGCAAAGTAATCAAAAGTAGTGGTTTCTGGTACGCAGCTCAAGCGTTGTTGTCACTGCTCAGGCAGGACGGGACAGACATTGATGTCAAGAAATCAGCAGCCAGGTCCCAGGGATTCAAAGCACTTTTCCTGAGAGTCTCTCATCATGGCATCCCCACAGCCACCATGGGACATGGGAATGACGGAGCTGAGCAAAGGTGCACTGCAGTCAGATCACACCCCCAAACACCACTTCACCACAGCACCCAACAGCTCACCCGTTTCTGGTGCCATACACAGAAATCTGTTGTTTCTGACCACAGCCTGGTAACATGCTAAACAATGGGCTCTCCTGTACAGCCAATTTAAGCACACCAAGATTCTTGAGTGTTAAGTGACATTACGTACTTTCCTTAGGTGACAACAGGATTCAGCTCCAGTAAGGTAACTGCAGCATACCCACAAGTCCCCAGAGAGTACTCTTCCCATCACTAAATTGGGAAAACCAAGAAGTAAAACCTGCAAACAGGATGAAGGCGTTTGTGTAACTCATGGGAAATGCTGAAGGTAATATCCAAACAGTCACCTGTCGCAGTGCCAATTATTTTAGTAAATTTAAAACTGCTCTGAATTTTGATTTTCAGTAGAAATAAATACCAGTATGTGCTAATGGCTTCATTTCTTATTTCCATCTTTGTCATCTACAAGACACAGTGAACTTGTAACTAACTGCAGCGGTGAGAGTTTAGTGTCGACAGTAAAAAAAATATTGCTCACCTTACAAGCTCTAATTCAAGCTCCACCAATTCCCAGGTCCAAAGGTAGAAGAAATTAAGGCCTGTGTTAATGTATCAGAGAAACTGAGGAGGTCTAAAGACCAAGCTGTAACAACAAGCACAGGATTTGGTAGCATTCAGTACAGTTCCCCTTCTCTCATCCTTTTTAAGACTGTAGAAACTCAACAATATGTCATAGCTGGCAGAATAAAATCTCACTTTATAAACCTAAGAATCAGCCCTTGAGAAATCATGTTTTCTATCTACCGATGTAATCCTGTTGAAGTACCCTTGTAAAGCTCCTTACGCCATAACCCCGGGCACACCTATAGCATGTGTTGCATTCATACAATGGCAATTCCATTAGCCTTACCCAAAGCGTCAGCTGCAAAACTCTGGCTGCTGACATGTGCTGTGCACTGCAAACAGAGCAGGCAGGTCCTCTCCCTTGAGACTGTAACATACACCTGTCTGCATATTGTCAGCAATAGAGCTAACTTCACACCTGAATTTGTAACTCTTTCCAGGGAATCCAGCGCAGCCTGAAGACAGTACACATGGCAACAGAGGTGAAGATCTGAAGTCCTCACTACTTCCTAAAAACACCCTATGTCCGATTTCTGGAAAGCAGTAGTTGCATAAATAAAAGGAAAAACCATCCTCCTCATGTCTGCCATTTCCCCCTTTCCAGCCTATTTCTGAAAGGCAAATTTACCTAGAGAAATAATAACAGCAACAATAATAAAAACAAAGTGAGCTTTCTCTGCAGTAGAACTGTTAGCCCACTTTTTTTTTTTTACACTTCTCAGACCAATCCACCAGTGGCAAGACCATAGAAAAATATTATGCTGAAAGCTGCAAACATGAAGGAATCTTCAGAGGATCTCCTCTTGAAGAAGTAACATTAGCTTCACAGCCAGAGAAACTGAGATAAGGGGAAGTTGAGCAAGTGAGCTGGCACAGCTGGGGAATGGCTTGGCTTCAGTACTGCACTACAGTTGGTTGTTGTTACTAGTCAGACTTTTTTTACAGAGTAGCCTGCTGCTAACAGGGGACTTCACAGGTAAAATCAGGAACCTGGCGTTCAGGTGATTATGGTCCATGTTATATGACAAAAATGGCAGTGATAATGTACATATGTATGCTGTAAACAGCAGAAAGCAGGTGAGCAGAGCAGCAGTACAGCTGACAGAAGACACAGTGTGTTATGGCTCTGGAAAACCATCATTTGGTGTATTTTTAATCGTTCTAATGGGCCAGTTTAAACGTTTTTTCAGAACTATATTACACATAATTGAAATGCTCTTTATTTGTTCTTTCTTGAGAGTGCCCAGATGAGGCAGCTAAAGCCAACTTTTAGAAACAGCACAGAAGACAACACAATTTTGAATGGGGATGCATCTCCCTTACTACTGTTCAAAGCTCTGCCAGAGAAAACAGAAGGTATTATATGGAACTGTCAATAATGGTCATTCAGGTGGGGTTCTCAAAGCTTAGCAAGGATATTGATCTTCTCTTTTTCACAGCCTAAGCAGAAGAGTCAGAGAAGAGAAACAGTAGAAAGCAGCTGTACCAGGTGGCTTTGGGGTCCCTGCTTCCCCTGGGATCTTCTCGCTCCTCCCTTCCCTTTGGGCAGCTGCTCCCTTCCCACATCAAATTATGTTTCCGTCAAAGCTGAAGGCCTCTACTTTTGCTTCACACCCTAAAGTGGGGGGAAGCAGACAGAGCTGGCTGGAGTCCTAGTAACACATATACCAGCAGCCCCATGTGATGGATGACACGATCCCACCTCACATCCTACCCACCCACCGAGATCACCCACCCCAAAGTAATGAGAGTCAGCCATTTGCCATACAGCTTCCAAAGTTGCCTTTTGCCTGTTGAACACGTGTAGAACTATGACCACATGTGAAAGTAATAGTTCATAACTTGATAAAAGAGCATTCTTTAACCCCAATATATTATTCAAGTCCACTGGCTTTATAGGGTGAAATCTAGTGCAGAATCTAACCAAATGTGTCTGAACACCACGGACAGATTAGTGTGGGCATATCATCTTTAACATTTGTTAAGCTACCTCAAATAGTCTTACCTTATACATACAAACATGAAGAGTGAAACTCTTAAAAACTGGTCTTGTCAAGGTATGTGAATTTAGAAATGAAATTATTCAGTCAGGGTTTCTCTCGGACCCTCAGGCTAGGGAGATCTGGTAGAGAATTAAACATACATATAACAAAATACATTAAGAGACTTTCACCTTTGCTTAATTCTACAGATTCAGGGTCTACTATGAACCTCATGGAAAGTCCCTACCACGGAAATATTGTGCTTTTTATGTAATATTTTGATAACGTTTCTCAAGTGTTGATGACTGGTTTAAATCAACCAGAAATGTGTACAGAAACAGTTTGTACAGTATCATTTACAATGGAGTTCCACAGTTTGTAGCCATCCTGTTAATGTGAACAGTATGACAAATAAGAATGCATTTCTTTCCTAAAAATTAATATAATGGCCATCATTCCAGTATTCACCATATTTACCATTCTTCCTCTATTACTGAATTAAGAGAACATTCTGAACTGAATTAAATCCAGAGCTTTTATACAAATTAATTTGAAACCCAAGAATGGAACTGGCTTTCAGCATCCATTAGCATGCTTCTGTTACACATAAAAAATACTCTCCAAATTTCCATTAAAGAACCTGAGACTTTATCCTCCATGCAGGGGCTGAAATGTAGCACACCTATAACTGCAGACAAGTGGAAGCCCATTAGTGGTTACTTTCATCATCCATGAGATCAGCTGTGGGGAGATCACATGAGAGCAGGGAGAAAAGCCACATAAAGGAAAAAATATAATCGTTTGTAAAATATTCCCTTTTATGTCATACTATGCCCACTAAATAATTAATTACAAATACATCAGCCACTTTTAAAAGAAAAAAAGGGGAGGGGAAGAAAAATCAATGAAAAGCTCACAGATGTAGTTAATAAAAAAAGTACAAGAAGGACTGCTGTTCAAAACGGCCCAGGTTAAATGCTGAAGAAAGCACTGCCAGCAGCAATTGCCTGCAGGCATCCCATGCATGATTAGTGACTTGGTGCCACAGAAACCACTATGTTTAAGAAACCCTCTGACCTGAGGATCTTGACACCAGGAGGTAATTGCAAACCGTGTAATCGCCTGTTCCAGATGTCTCTGTAGCATAAAGCCACACTGCCTGCGCCCAGTTTTCCACAGCAATAGCACCATCCAGGTCAGAAGGATCCTGCATTAATTACTCCCCATTGTCAGCATGACCTAAAATTCTTAGTGGTTTTGGGATTCTATCTGTAAATAAAAACTTCCATTAAAATGCCTCAGAGGAAACACCTTTCCTCTAGTTAGATGTGAATTACAGATAAATATCCTGCCTGTTAATGTGATTTGATGTTAATACAAAATGAGGTTTTCAAAAGTAATGCACGTAAAATATGAATGTCTTTATTCTGGAAGGAAAAAAACCTCATGGCTGCTGAAGAGCCACTTTCCATTCCCCCCCCCCCCCCAAGCTATAGGAGGGACACACAATACATGTTTTTGAGATTTCACAGTGCCACAAATTGATCTCTTTCACATTGTGCGAGAGACAGCTGATAACTTGTTACCTGAAAGGCAAATGTATGGGTGGAAAACCACCAGAAAAGGGGAAATGGCTCAGACGAGAGAGTTCACAGTGGTTAACCTCCTGGAACACATTAGCTACACCAACTCCCAGTTGCCCAGACTAAACAACCCTGAAAACCTCTTGATTTTATTCACTAACAGGAAATGATTCAGATACAGTTCTGCAAAGGCAGTCAACAAGAAGAGGTAAATTATGCACCCTCGCTGTACTACATTTTACTATGAAACAATTGAGTATAGAAATTATTCAACTCTGGTGTCATTTTTTTCTTCCTTCCTTCTTTTTAGTGTTTTGCCCTCTGTTGGCACACCTAAAATATGAAATGTAATGATTTTATCTTAGAGCTCAATACACACCACTTAATTTTTTAAAAAAACACACATATACTACAGACTCCTGACAGAACAATGCCTTGCCATGTGTCAGAGACAGAAACTGGTACCTGCATATAAATAATAACAAAAAACAAAGTGCTGTCAGGTCTGGGGCTATGGACAGAGACTGTCTTTTCCTTTAAAGCTTGCTTTCTCTAAAAGAGATTTATTTACCAACATAAATGTTACACACACATCACTGAACCAGCATGTAAAAGGATCAAAATCTTTTCTGGCTCCACAACTCACCCCAACTGCTCTACAAAGCACAGCTATGCTCACAAAACCAAAAACTACCTACTCCTCCTCAAACTACATAGCAGCAGCAGCTGCAGAGCAGTTCCATTACCTGAAAATAAAGTGAACTCCTTCCTGCTGCACATACCGATACAAATGAGACAGCCGGACTTCAGGATGGACTTTCAAGATAAGGCAAAGTTCATGTATTTTGCAATATTTTAACTATATTGGTCCTATATTTGCACATATTTGCTTACAACCATACAGAGCAGGCAGAGGAATGATATTTGATATAAGCCGCCAACATTCTTTCAACTTTTTGCTAGCCAAACACCACCTAGTATGTTGACTTGTCCATTGGCTGCCACCTGAAGCATTGCTGTGATCAAGGACAAACTAGAGACCCAACAGCCTGTCCTTATCATCAGCTCCAGACTTTGTTGATGCAGACAACTGGCATTTATTTCCCATTGTCCTTTATTAAATATATATATAAAAGTTATCCCAAGGGGCCTAGTAAAACCCCCACATGGCTGATCACGGTTCAGGTTTTAATTAAGAGCTGCAACCAAGTGTTGATGCCCCATGAAGCCAGGCAGAACCCATATGCAGGACAGCACTTCTCCTGAGGCAACTCCTACAGCTTTTCCTGACAGAAAAGAACTACCTAAAAAGGGGTGGGGAGGTGACTGATTGAGCAATTTGACATCAAACACAACTCCAACAGCTGCAAAAGAGTAAGAAAGCAGCAATTTGCTGAAGCTTGCTGGGAACAGGCTGCTTTTCAAAGTTATGGGAGGAGGCACCTCACAGAATGCCAGCTTGTGACAACTTTGTGTTTTGCAGCATCCAGATTCCCACAGCAGAAGGAAGGGATGGTGCTGGGCGGGATGCAGCACAGCAACACCCTGACACTAAAACCCCTCATGTGTTGGGCTGCCATACTTTGTTCCCATGTTCATGTCAAATCTGGGTACGCTGTACTGACATTTTTCCATGCTCTCCCGGGGATCTATAAACACTAGCAGGGCCCTTCCTTTTTGTTGCCCTTGAATATTGGTCTTACATTTACTTTTAAAATTCTAGTAAGTAACTTGTAGCCTTTGCTGATCCATCCATGGGGAGGCAGATGGTTTGTGAATCTTTCCAGACTGACCTTTTTTTGCACGGTTGTCTCCCATAAGAGAAGTCCTAAGGCCATGACCCTGTGGTCCCATTTATGTGTGCAGCATTTGGAAACACAGGCCAAGAGTGCTCTACTGCCTTACTTGGCTTTTAAGAGCAAGAAGAGGGTCACATGAACTAGGAGGAGGCACCAGAAGTGACCAGGGCCCTGCCAGGTCATGGTGTTGGTGTCAACCCTGAGGAAGGAGAAGTCTGTGACACCATCCAATGCACCACATGCACCAAGGCACTTGCTGACAAGACAGCAGCAATGGGTAGGTAGGATTACTACACACTGGGCATCCCACAAGCTAATCTCTGAGTAAGTCAGAAATTTGGTTAAAGCAAGGCTTACATTTGGGACCTTTTTTGCAAAAATGACCATGGTTTGGCTCAAAATACCATAGCAGGAGGCCAAGAAGCATGTATGAATGCAGCTAAACACATCTGTGAATAAAGGCACTCACAGTGAACACCACAACTGGGCAGAGAGGAAGGAAGTGCTACAGGGTCACATACAGCTTAGCCAGTCTCGGGGAGAGACATGTTAACTACCTGCAGACGGGGCAGGGAACGCAGCAGCAATGGCTCAAGCAAATGCAGGTGTGTCTGAATGGCTAGTGTCTGGTGCAGGCTTGTACTGTAGAGAGGTTATACCCTGCTCACACAGGAGATGAGAAATGAAAATCAGTGAAAGGCACTCACCAGAGATGAGGTTACTAGGATGATGCTTCAGATGTTTGGTTCACCACGATAATGCCACCCTTCCTTCCCTTTCATCAACCCAGGTGATAGCAGCACTGGAAGGGGCTGGGACCAGGATGCACACCTAGCCGACAACAGCCTGAAGTCTGCTGAAATGAATGAGGTCTGCCCATGGGGATTTACTGCTGGGCTGCACCTAAACGAGTTGTGTTATTACGACAGTAGACCCTTTAAGTCCCATCGTTTGCATCTTGCCTTTCCCCTGTACATCCAGAACAATCCTGTTCATCATCCTCCACCTGTTGCCAGCTGTAAAAGTTTAGTGTTCCTCTTTCTAACAAAATCCTAATGTAAGTGCAGACAGTAAAAAACCACCGTGCTAAAACCAGTACCTCTATTTTTACATTTGTTTCAGACTGGAATTTGCACAATTTGCTAACCATATGCTTTACGGGACTCACCCGTCCTGCAGGGCTCACAGGACTCATCACACCTAAAACTGAAGGGTATACTTGCTTCTGAATTCGGCAACACTTAACATTGTCCTATAAATCACTTGTCTCCATTCCCTGGCTAGTCATCAGGAGGCAGGATTTTTTCACACCTGCAACACTTTGGACTTTAAGACACATCTACAGCAGTCATTATTGCTGGATGGTTTACCAAGGCAAAGAAGACACAGCGGTGAAAGAACAGCTTTGACGTTTGGCCTTTTTTTTTTTTTCCCTCTAAACACAGAAATCCAGTCCTTTTGCTAGATGGAGAACCTGATAGGGGAAATCACCTTGTTGATATTTAAGAACAACCTTTATACCTTCCACCCAGAACGTCACTTCTATCTCCATTTCTCATGAATATTTCAGAAAGAAGGCCATATATAAATAATGACATGTGACACTTGTAATGCTCATCCTCCCCGCAAGAGATAAAGAATAGCAACCCTGAAATTACATTTTCTAGTCTTGCTTTTCCCCCCAACTCTTTCAGCTCCTCTCTTATGAATTAGTCAAGTGAAAGACATCAGCCATGTTCTTAAACAATTCCCGATAGGAAGGCGCAAGCCATCACAGTCTGCATTGCTTCGTGTTAAATAGATGCAGACAGATACAGCCCGAACAGAGTTCGGTAGCTACTCAGAAAAAATTATCTCTAACCTCAAGTCAGCCCTTTATTTCTGCAGAAGACACATGTTTAATTGTGAACACGCTGCTATAGTTAACCACAGGCAAAACTGCTGTAACAGAGACTAACACAGGCATACATTCAGAACCTCTGCTGAATTGGTGCCTTAAGGGAGTACCTCACTTGGAAATGGGAATGATCATCAGAATACCTGCATCTGTAACAGGCCACTGGAACTGCTTTCAAAATTGCTTCTGAAACTCTGTTTTCAACATCCTATTATCAACTCTACTTGGGAAGCAATAGATTTAATTTAGAGAAACAGTTCACCAAAACAGATGGGCTGCGTGTCACTTCTGGACTCCTTCAAGACCTGTTTCCTTCCTGCATTTTGAGAAAGCTCACCAATACCAAAGGGAACAATTGTTACGAGCCCCATATGCTCTGAATACATAAAACACCTATATTCAAGTCCTAAAGCTGTTTGGCAAGCCCTTCTTAATTATGTTTCTGAGGGAAACTAGGCTGTAAGATACCATGACCTCTTTGTTTATCATATTCATCCATTCAATACTACTGACAAAATGACTGCTTGCTTTGATGGCTTGTGATGAGCCTTGCCAAGTTAAATAAAAGGCTCCCTGATACTAATCTGCTTTGCTGAGGTCTCTTATTTGACTGAACCTGTTTGTCAAACAACTATAATAGCTATAAATACTTCAGATTAGCTCACAGTTGCCCCAAAGCAAGGACAAGCTATAAATTTTCAGGACAGGTGACAATTTACAAAGTCTGAAGGAAGAGAAAGACCCTCAGAGCTAAGTGGCTAGAGTGATGGTTGCACTTTTCAGCCCTGCTTCCTATCACAAATAGCACAGATATAAACATTAAAAAGCACAGCAAATCAAGAAACTAGCCAAAAATATCCTGTAAAGATTAACGGTGAGGTGTGCAACTCCTAACGGTGCAAGAGCAATGGGTTTACAGTTTTAAGGGCTGCTTACTTGAAGCTACTGTCTTCATTGCCATGACCTGGCATCAGCTATGTCACACTCTTGTTCAGTACCTCTGTTAAGGCTCCTGGGCAACTGGTGGCCCTGCTGGAGCAGGAGGCCTGGACCAGATGACCTCCAGAGGTCCCTGCTAACCTCAACCAGTCTGTGATCTGCCTGTAACATACAGGGACACATTCTTCATATTCAGACCCAAATCCTCCTATACAGCCCAGGAGGCAAGATGGCTGCTTTGCTACTGCTTTTTCAGCACTACATTCTAGGTCCCTGTTAAGGACCCTTTTGGCTGTTCCCATCCTGACAAGCACATGTGTTCCTCAATGCACCCAGGAGTCCTCATCCCCCGCACATAACCTGGCTGGGCTGAAAACCCAGGGCACATCACATCCTCTTTCTGATCCTTCTAACAAAGGTGCCTGATAAGAAGTACTGAATGTGGATAACCCTAGCATTTATTCTTAACTCGTTTAAAAGGCTTTAGTGTATTAAATAAGCTTATAGAAGAAGATAATTTTAGACATTTTAATAATATACATTGCAGCTTAGCAAAGCTATGTGTAAAAGTTACAGTTCATGTATGCCCAGCTCAGCTTTAATCACTTCAGTAGGAAATGAGACAGTCAAAATATAATTCAGAAAAAAGAAATGATCCAGGGCCTTTCCACTGGCAAATATTAGAAAACCAGATTGATCACAAACAACTAAAAGAGAGATTTGCATGCCTTGTACAGAAGGAGCTATAAACCATTCACATTAGCTACAGATTAATTTATTTTAGTAGATTATTTCCTATCAGTAACATTCATCATTTTTAAGGTTGAAATAGCAATCATATTGAAATAAAAATAACAAAAATAGGGTTTCAGTCTGAGGCAGTAGGTTGAAGTGAAAGCAATGTTTCCTTCTTAATAGACTCACCACTTGCTAGCAGTCTTCAAAGGAAAATATAACTCTTGAATCAAAACATTTATATTCTTCACGGCTTGCTTTCCTTCTTGTTTACAGGAGGTCTTTACCAGATGGTGGTTAGCAGATGAGCAGTTTCCAATGATGGGGCTCCTTTGGACCTGTATTGCTAATGTATGTGATATTTAAGGGCTACTGGTCCAGAACAAAACTTCTGTGTGGTAAATTCTAATTCTTTATGAGAAACAGGTGACAATCCCATCAGGAGCACCAACAAGGGAAACCTGAGAAAGCTGCAACAGCTTAGGGACTCATTTCCTTCTGACTCTTCTGGGAGGATTTCAACAGGAGAGGGCGGTGCAGGCACAAGTGAACATCTCCCAAGAAATGATTACAGCATCCTTAATTGGAGGTTTCAAGAAGGGAAACTACCTTGTTGTCCCCTCTTCTGGGTTCTCTGAAGGACTGCGTACACCATGGGTGGAGTTTACTCTGAGCAAGTACTGATTTTCAGAAGATATATTTTAATTAAAATAGTCCTGTAAATAACAACACCTGTTAGAGGAAAGAAAAGGGGTTTTTTTTTAGTGTTTCTCCTTTTGAAATTAGTTTTCAGAGAAACTTGTGGGAACCTATGGGAAACTGATGGCATTTTTAATAAATTCTCTAACACTGGCAAAACTCTCCTATACCATGGATAAATTAAATGTACCAAATGGCTAGTATTTTGTGAACCTACTAAACGTGTCTTACTTTGCCATGGCAGACATATCTAAGAGCGAGTTTCCCATATTGGACAAACATAAGGAGAACTCCCCCATATTTTATCATCTGCAGTAGGCACCAAAAATGGGAATCACATTTCAAGTCCTCAGACCTTCCTCAGAAAAAAAAAGTAGATTCTCTTTCAAGCTTTCCATGGGGGCCAGGGAAGAAATGGTTAAAAAGAAAATTATATTAAGGTCAACAGAGGCAGTATCATGATTTCCATATTTTCCATCTTTTCCAGATATGGAATGATTTCTTCTAACAATACAGAACAAAGTACTATTTAGCAAGAGAAATAAAATGAAGCAGTGCTTCATCTTTTTCCTTTGCCAACACAATGCAGCCGTCAGTAATAGAACCTTGAATGTATTCGTTTTCACGCATTAACCCTTTGAGTCCTGTAAATACAAGCAGGCTGTCTCAGGGGGCAGAAAGTGCATTTTAAATTCCTTAAACAATGGAAACCAGAAATTCTAATTAGTTTTCCTTGTACACATGCACGGATAACCATCCCTTTAGCAAAGAAAAGCCCTTTTTAAAACTGAAGTTATCATGCTGAAATTATTAACATAACTCCTGGGAAAAATGCATAATCTTTGCATATCAACTGCCAAAATGACTAAGTGAACAGTGTTTAATAAATATTATGTTTCCCTTTGAGTTCACAGACTCAGTTTATCCTGCACTGATAGGTGAAAAATATTTTTACAGCTCTACTTATTGCAACTAAACCATTTTAAGTTTGACTGGCATCCTGGTCTTTGCAGGTCCCTGAAGGTCTCAAATCTTCTCTCCCCAGGCTGTGAGCCAGCGGGAATAACTTGGAAAAGACTGGGACTCTCAGATCAATGGTGCTTTTCCACAGCTGCCAAATTGCACGCTCTCCTGCTGCTCCGAGGTGAATCCTGAGCACATTCATCCGCACCAATGAGGGGCCAGCATGTCTGCGCTGCTGCCCGCGCTGCTGCCCATGCTGCTTCATGTGCTGCTGCCCATGTGCTGATGTGCTGCTGCTTGAGCTGCTGCCTGCTGTGCTGTCTGTAGCTCAATAGTACTGATTTTCATTCTGGTTTGGGGCAGGGGTGGCATTTTTAGTGGGTGCCTGATCTGGCTGCGTGTGTGTGGTTCCAACTGAACTAGCACACCATTTGTTTTGACCCCAGAGCTTGGAGCGGGGCTGATTCCTTATTTGAGGGTATGAATATTTTGGTGTGCAGGGGGCGAGAATTCACAAAAGTAATACAGAAAAGGTGAGGCTCTATTCCTATATTTTCAAGGCCTACCTTTTCTACTCTGATTGTTTATCAGGCTCACTTAAAATAAAATGTCAGTGTCTCTAATACCCAAAAACAGGGTACAGCAAAAATTGTTACCATCACTATTTGTTTTGCACACTTAGCAGGAAGATTTAAATGTCACTCCAAAAGAAAACTGTGACCACAAAGTTACCAGGGCTGCCTGATTCTGCACAGGTGAAGGGAAAACCCAAAAGTAAGAGAAACAGGATTTTGTTGTCTCCTATATTTATCACAACTCCTCCATGCTGGAATCAGCTACCTTCAGCCCTTGGTCCCCAATACACATAATACACATAACTCAGCCAACAGATGCGAAGTCCTTCAGCCCAATCGGGGGATATGCTGATCTGTGACATCCACCTGTCCCTATCTTCTCCTCATAAAATTCAAGGTGCACTTGCATCCCAGATGCAATGGTCCTCAGCCATAACTGCAGTTCCTCTATGAGGTCTTTTACCTTGGCAGACCAGTCCTGGTCTACCCAGTCACCTTAATAGACATATGCCATTAAAAATATTAGTAGTAATTACAAAATCAAGTTATGAGCGGAGTTGTAACATTTAGCAGGTAGACTATGTAGCAGCTGTATTTAAAAGTAGCAACTACCATCCAGTGAAAGCAAATTAATTATTTAGATATATTTATAGGACTTATAGGGCAGCTGAAGCTAAAGCTAGTTAATTGAAATCCCAGTAACAGATTGAAGTCTGTGCTAGATCCTATACTGTGAAATGCAGAGTCTTTATTAAATAAAGCCATTAAGGAGGATGATAATCCCTGTGGCCTTAAATATGAATAAGGTGCAATGTAAATAATAAAAGGCAAAAATCCAATTTTCATGCAGGGAACTTGCAAATACTCTGCTGTTTCCATTAAATTACCTTTTATTCAACATATTGTAATGGCATTGAGGGCATGTCAGGCTTCCTTGTAATACAATTATTGTTCAGCATAAAAACTGTTTTTTTAACCTGAAGCAGAAATGTGAAATATTTTATTTGGCTTCTCTGATATGTCAATTGTCATGAAAATCAAGAACAAAAACTTCATAGATACAACAAAAGAGAAAATAAGCAAAGTAAACACGTGCAAACAAAAAAAGACCCAGAATGTGAAGACAAAAGAAAGAAACATGGTACACAATAGTAGTTTTCCAGTTAATTTTACAGCAATTTAATACTAGGAAACAGAACAGGAAAATAATTTCAGTAACTAAAGTAACTGAACTTGGACATAGGCCAAATGGAGCTGTAGCACACAGTAAAGGAGGTGAAACTCATCAAAGCTCTTTAACCAGAACAAAATCTGGTGTGAAATGTCTGTCACGCTCCTTCCAAACACAAGGATGATGAAAAGACCTTGAGTGCACCAAGTGCCACAACAGCACAGTGCTCACGTCTGGAGGTGTGCGATCGCTCCCTGGCTCTGCCGTACTGGTAGCAGGTTGCTTTGGACATGCTTTAACTTCTCATCTACAAAGGGAACACTGGTATTCACTGTTTTCTATAAAGCATTCTGTGGAGTTAAGAAATACTAACTAAAGATACCTCTGTTTATTAAAGAACTGGAAACCGTAACATAAGGTCAAGAATTTACTATTATTGTTCAGAAAAAGAATTTCCCTATTGGGAAAATTAACCAGCCATTAAAGATGGGACTATACTTGCTATGGATGTCAAACATTTTTTTCCACTGTAAACTCAATTTTCTTACAGCATCTTCACTGCATCAAGATGTTTAAGGAATCAATCATAGATATCTGATCTACTGTAACCTCCCAAAACACATAAACTTTCATTTTACAGTATTTAATTTCCACCATCTGTATCTGTCTGGAATGTCCTGTTTTCTGTGCCCAGTATCTGCTCATAGAGTCACAGAATCCAAGAATGGTTTGGGTTGAAAGGGACCTTCAAAGATCATCTAGTCCAACTCCCCTGCAACGGGCATGGACATCATTCACTAGTGCTCAAAAGCCTTGAACACTTCCAGGGAGGGGGCATCCACAGCTTCTCTGGGCAATCTGTTCCAGTGTCTTACCACCCTCATAGTAAAGAATTTCTTCCTTACACCTAATCTAAATCTACTTACCTTTAGTTTAAAACTGTTACCCATTGTCCTGTCACTTCAGGTCCTGGTAACAAAAAGTCTATCTTTCTTACAAGCCCTCTTTAAGTACTGAAAGGCCACAATAAGGTCTCCATGGAGCCTTCTCTTCTCTAGGCTGAATAACCCCACCTCTCTCAGCCTGTCCTCATAGGAGAAGTGTTCCAGCCTTCCATCATTTTGCGGCCATCTTCTTGACCCACTTCATCACGTCCACATCTGTCTTGTACAGGAGCCCCCAGATTTGGACACAAGACTCCAGGTGGGGTCTCACAAGAGCAGAGCAGAGGGGCAGAATCACCTCACTTGAGCTGCTGGCCACACATCTTTTGAGGCAGCCCAGATACAAGCTTTCTGGCTTTCTAGGTTGCAAGTGCACATTGCTGGCTGATGTCCACCATTTCACCTATCAGTGTCCCCAAGTTCTTCACCACAGGGCTACTCTCAGTCCATTTGTAACTCAGTCTGCACTGATAGTAGTGGTGGTTGCCTCAGGTGCAGAACCTTGAACTTGACCTTATTGAACCTTGTGATGTTCACATGGGCCCATTTCTCGAGATTGTCCAGGTCCCTCTGGATGGCATCTATTCCCTCAAGCATATAAATGGCATGATTTGAGATGTCACCTACAAACTTGCTGAGGGTGCACTCAATCCTACTATATATGTTATTAACAAAGATACTGAATAGTACTGGGACCAGTACAGACTCCTAAGAAACACCACACATTACTGATCTCCATTTGGATATTGACCATTAATTTGGTCCACTTCTGCTCCAATGCTGCTCACATGCAAAACGTAGGTAGGGAGCGACTGGGGTTGCTCAGAAACAGCTCTGCACCACAGACACTCTGCCACTCTGTGTGGAGGGGCTTCTGGAACCAAGTGTGATAGCAATGGGGCAGAGAGACAATGTCAAGGGCTCCTAGGGGCGATGGCAATGAGGCCAGTTGACCTGCTGCTGCTCGGGTGGCTGTGAGTGGCAAGGGGCACTAATGGCACAGGACCTCACAGGGGCACAGAGTGGGCCATGGGGGTTTCCCGTCATGTCCCATCACGATTGAGTGAAAACACAATGTATGCCCCCATGCCCCAAGGGAGAACCAGCAAAAGCCCTCCACGGCCAGAACCTATGGGAAACATGGTGGGAGGGACGTGGCTTCCATACGAGACCTTTACTGCTGGCAAAATTGTTTCCTTTTGTTTCCTGTGCGTGCAAAGTAAATACATAAAATAAAAAGGAAAAGGCAAATCTATTCAGGGCATGCAGAGCAGAAAATAGTAACACCTAACAGACCTGAAGTGAAAGAATACAGCAACTCCATCAGTGCAAACCGTTATCCTGGTTAATATTTGCACCAGGGCAATGAAGCAAAGATGTTCAAATGACATTCCTCAAGTTTTTCTTCCTATAAAGAAAACTATTCCCTTCCAGCAACACTCAAAAATGGCTCTGCTGAGGTGCTACGATGTTGCTACTTACTGTGGTAGTGATTTCTCACACCTCCCACCAAAACTGAGTCACAGCCCAAAGAGGCCCCTGAGGCTCTCACATGCCCTTAGGAACACAGCTTGGGCATCACAGCTCTTTCACTCTTGGTTTTGAAATCTGCAGTTTTTTGGAGCTATGGGGGCTGAAGGGGAAGAGGAATTGAAAGTAAAAAACATAAATCAATTCACTCTTTCTACTACAGAGAGACTTTTGCTCTCTAACCACGTGCCTAGCAGCACTGCCAAGTAGCAGATTACTCACTTTCCTTCATTAATTACTGAAAAAAAAAAAAAAAGCTACAAAAAACCAAAGCAGTGTTTATTTGAAGTTCATTCAAAGCTACTAACAGCTAGGATACTGAACACTACCATGGTCAGGACCTCCCCATACATTACTTGGCTCTGCAGCTACATGATTTCAAAAAGTGAAACACTGTTATAGAAGCATCTTTTAATGCACTTCATCAGCCAAGGAAACTCTTCAGGGGGGGGAAAAACCACACAAAAGAAACCCAACAAAAATTAACCTTTACCTTCTTGCCTGAGATTCACTTTGGTCTTTACCTGCTCACTGCCAGTCCCTCTGGGTTTACACGCTAATGAGACAACTTCAGGCTGACCACTGTCTTTGCTCTGTGTTTGGCTCTATTTATTTCACTGGCACTGGAAAGGAATCCCTGATTTAGGGAGTCAGTGTCACTATCCAAAACCTTTAAGTCATGAGTTGGCTCATCAAGGAAGCACATGTTCATCAACAGCATCAGAGCAGCAGAGGTACCTCAACTCTATCCAGTTTCCCATGATCTCTCATTTTAAATGTGAGCTCAGACTCTTTTCAGTCCAACCTTGTACCAATAAAAATCTTCCCTCTGATAATTACAGAGAGGAGTAAATAAAATGTGCTTCTCCTACATGAAAGATCCTAAAAAAAATCCCACTTTCATCACAATTTTCATAACCAGAGGAATTAGTTCCCAAGTGATCAAATTATAAGGAAAGGGCCTCTCTGACAGGGCAACAACCTAGAGCAGCAACTATCCAGCACTACATGAGTGATACTGCTGAGGGAATTCAAACATTTATTTTGTGTAAAATAAAAGCAAACAAACAAACAAACAAAACACATTAAAGAGGTTGGAATAACTGGAATATCTCCTGGAATTTTTAAGTCTCATTTGCTGAAAAAGGAAGAACTACAAAGAGCTGAAAAACATCACCCATTGGGAACATCCCCCCCTCCTGTCCTGGACTGTGCCCCTTTTATTATCACCTCGGTGCACCCTGAATCCTCCTCCCATTTTCATGGGCAGGAGGCAGCTGCTGCCGCCACTGTTTTCTAAGCAGGTGGTGGCCTACATAAAGAGTGGTCATAGCAGGATGAGTCTAGGGGGTTTTAATTTGATGACAAATATTCCATGACACAAGCCCACCGACTCCAGTTATAGCAATGGGCAAGATGCTCATAAGCAACAGTTGGCTGTGTCCCTGGGAACACAACTTAAAGAGAGTTCAGCATGCTCTCCAAATCTTATCAGTCTTATTACTGACTATGCTTGAATGCCAACCTACAATGCTGTCAGGGCAAGTTCTCCCTAAACACTCCCCTCATATTTGTAAGATTAAGCTATCACACGAGCTCTGCTCCCACAGGAAACCAACCATCCAGAATGATCCTCTCCCATCTTCTGCATGGCCCTATGCTGCCTTCAAAATGACTAAACATCGTGCAGTCATCCTGTCTTTGGCTACTGCCAAGCACACCCTTCTACAGGGACCCTGGCCACTAGCATCACCAGTGACTTGTGAAGCATTTCATCATCCATGTGAAAGGACCTCACCTTCTGGGTCCTTCTTCTGCACCAACCGCACAGAAAACAGTGACAATGCCCCATCCGAATGCCGCGCTCTGCAATATAGGCTAGAAAGGACGTATTAATTTGGGAGGTCAACTATTCAACAACCACCCGTGCCTGTGCCTCCACTCCTGACACTGGCAGGTGCCCTGGCCCACTGGAGAGTGAGGATGCAGGTGTAGAAGGAAGGGGGACAGGAGAGCCACAGCCCACTCCCTGGATGCGCTGTTCCTGCCCACTCCTGCCTGCTGGATGCCTTCAACTGGCAATAGAGTGCTGCAGGAAGGGGACAATGACACAGATCCATTCCTGGATCTTCTGTTATTGCTACTAACAAAGTGGTTTGCTTCTGGGGTTCATATTTTTAGTAACTTTTTAAAGGTAGGTGAAACATGTGGGAGAGGAGATGGAGTAAAAAGCATAACAAACTCTCCCAAGTCCCCCAGAGGACTGCAGTGACTCGATATACCAAACCCATTTCCCGCTCTCATTCGAAGGCAGACTGGGCTCATCTTCTCAGCTCTACACACTGCAGAAAGCAGCAAAATCAATACTATATTTTATATTTTTTTAAAGAAGAGAATAGGCAACAGAATTTTTAGCAACAGAAATTTTGGCAGTATAAAATTCACGTGAAACCAACACTGAAAGCAGAGAAACTGGAGAGCAAAAGCCCTGTGGCTCTCTACACCTCTGCATCTCTTACAGTGTGCTGCTGACAAGTGAAAGGGAGGAAGACACTGACCTCCCCCTCAGGTACTTGCTTCCTCATTTTCGAGGTTTGGGATGAGTAGGAGATTGGCATTTGGCCCTGGCTGTTGAGTTTTTGTTTATTAATAAGCACAAAATGACTTCTCCCTGGCTGAACGGTATTATTACAGATGCTGAAACCTACACAGCCCCTTCTTTAAAGTTCGCTAAATTATTTTTAACACTACTGACCACCATGGAAATACATACTCAGATAAAAGTGAACCTGACTGCATATAAAAGGTAGTCCTATGTTTATCAAAAGAACAAGAGAAAACACAATCTAGAAAACAAATGAAGTTTCCTTTCTGCAATATAGGTCAAAAGTACCATACTTTCCTTCTAGAAAATAATTTATTGATTTTTCATTATTAAAAAGGTAGGATTGGTTTGGATTTTCAATGCTGCATGACTGTGAAATATAAATAATCAGATGTTTTCCACTATGATCTAATACCATGATTACCTACACAGAAGGGAATAAGCAAAAAAATATTCATCTCATGGTTGTCAACTATTACTTTACTGTATTTTATGATGTGTAATGTACGACTGTACTCTCCAAGGGCTTTTTAATGATTTTTTTTAGAAAGGAAGTATGCGAAAGAACAAGGCTCTTCACACGAAAACTCTTGGCTGCAACACAAGATGCTCTGGACTGAACACGAAGCTGTCCACGCCTGCCTCTTCCCTGGTGCTGCACCCTCCCCACATAGAGCTGGTGAGGAGCAGCAGCCCCAGTCCTGCCCACTCGATATGCGGCACCTCACGCTTCTGCCAGGAAAGCCTGTGCTATTTCTGTCTCTTATTTCATGACATTTCAGCACAAAATTGCAAGGAAGCTCATCGGCAAGGACCAGAAGAGCCTGTTAGGACAGGCCTCAGCATCCTTGAGGGACAGGTGCCTGGCAGCAGTCTGATACCCACTGCCCTATCACCCCTCCAGCCAACTCCTGCTCCCCTTGCTGGACATCTCCCTCACATGGATCTGTATTTTCAGGGTGCGAGAGGAAGCTGTGCACGTGCACCCCTCGCATCCGTCAAGCTGCCATTCTCCATCACAGGAGGTCACCACAGGCACAGGTCCAGAGATGCATCAGGACCAGACACTGTGCCGTGACATGACCCATGCCCAGCATATGGTGACAATACCGCATGGTTTATTGAATTGGATAGGGACTGAAGAATGAATGCATGGAACAGGTTTCTCTGTCAAAAACTAGCCATTCAGGGAGATGTATATATTCCACTTACCTACATGTATTTGTGTGTGTCTTATTTACAGATAAATAAAAGTTAACGGAAGTCAATCAAAATACAATCAATCAAAACAAAACTTCCTTCTACTTTACTGCATTAAAATAGTTTAAAATTCATAAATTATTACTATTATGGAAATGAAAATGTATTGATTTGTTTATAGGGATGACAATATAGCAAACCTGATACAAGCTGCAATAAAAGCATTTTAAAACACGTAAGAAGGCAGCCAATAAAAATGCAGCCTGATAAAAGCTGTTTCAAAATGAAATTAGAAATTTAAAGTAAAATTGTAGAATCATGTCTTTTTATGGTAACTCACAGAGGGATTTTTGATTGAAATTAATCTGAAATTAATCCACAAATAAACATGTTCAATAATGTTTACTGAAATGATCACTGAGTAAAGCAAATACGATAGTGCCTGTATTTGGCTGGCTTCTTGTCTGTCACTCAGAAGGCAATCACCAAACACAGCAGCATCCCCTTCGTTTGGTTAGGACTGCAAAATCTTTACCCAAAGTCCATCCACAATCAACATTTTAGAGCTCTTTTTCCCTCTACCCACCTTGCACCTAAACCCACCTTTACTGATACATCAACTGCAGCAATTAATGAACCTTTGTCCAGAAGGGGAAAGACTTTAACAGCTTGATGATAGAGTAATACATATTAACATCAATATTATTCAGATGATGTGTCTATTCTAGTCTTCCCTCTGAAAATAACTGAGACTGTAAGAGAAATGATCATTAGCATTTAGATAACAATCTTGCCAGCCTTCTGTTAAAATATTTTCTCTTTAAACTAAAACTGGGATTTGTTATCTCATGCAAGCAGACCATTCTAAAATTAGCAATGGCCGATTCATATTGGTTTGGATCAGATTTTTAAAAAACTCGGAAAATAAAGCTAACATGCCTGAATTATCAGAATCTCATGCTTGTTGCTGTAGCAGTGGAAAGACACGTCGCCTAAGAAGCAACCTCTTCCCATAAATACCATTTTTGTGCACAGAAGGGCACTCCTTAAGCACATACGGCATTAGTTTTACTTGTCTGATAAATCATTTTCCAGCTGACAGACAACAGGAGGGACAAAATCCTCACTAACACAAATCTTTAAGGTATCTTCAAAACAAAACGTGGCTGAGTGCCACCAAGCAGGAAAGGGCTTTGCGCGTTTGCCCATCGACTTCAAGAGCAGGCAAAAATTCCTCCGCATCCCCAAGTCAAGCTATGTTATGTGATCACCATGGCAAAAGAAAACAGTGCAATCTCTCTCTCTCTTTTTAATTAGCATTTCCCACAGCTTTCATTCTGGAACCCAGCACTGCAAACCAGACTGCTAAGCCTTCCATTTTCCAAAACAGGACAAGATAGAGACCTGCTGCAGAAACAGCTTTACAGTGTTCGTGAGGATGTGCGTTCCTCAGAAATCCCCGCCCTTGGGTCAATCGCACACAACCAGACCACTCACAGCAAAAATCCTAACCACTCCAATGAGACCAGAAGCCAAACTTCAGCAGGGGCGAACCCATGCTTTCAAAGCGCCAGAAACCCCTTATGAGACAAACCAAACCGTGGTTTTCACTATTTAACCCCTTGATAGCTGGCCTGCAGATGTGGAGGAGCCAGCCTGGTGCCAGACACCAGACCTTCCCAGTGACCCCCAGAAGAGGGGGAGAGGAGGGGTGCATCCCCATTAGCTCCTTTTGGCAGATATTAAGTAGCCCATCACCCAAGCTCACAGGTGACCCCAGCTAACAGCAACCAGTGCACAGCAAGTTCTGTGGAGCTGATGGAAGTTATGCTTAAAAGATTGGGCAGAAAGTGCTCTTAATTCCAGATGTTTTACATTTTTCTCTCTACTTTTGAAAACAAAATGTCTTTTTAATACCAAAAGTAATATTCCCTCCCCTGTCCTTCCCCTGAACTGAGAGGCATCTCATATGCATGTATCGCTAAATTAATGTTTGCTCTTTCTAACGGAATAAAAACGTTCCAATTACATGCAAATACAATTAGATTAAATTATTTGGCACACGCTGTGGTGTTTTTTAAAGCTATTCAAACAATTTTAAAGGTTTTTCAGCAATGCTTTAGCAACATAAGCAAAACTCCCCGCAAAGAGGAGGTAACGAGTTTAACATTACTGCTGAGGAAGACAGTAACAGAGCCAAGTGAGTAAAACTAGCACATCAGCAACCCCACCACCACCCCAAACTGTCAGGAAAAGGCATGGCTCAAGCTGTCAGAGGAATCTGAACTGGCAGAAGAAAAAGGATATGGGGCTAGTAAATGGGGAGAAACCTGTTCCCAGGCCCATCTGTACAATACACTAGAAATAATTTTTTCTCATTTTTTCACTCTCCATTTTTGGTTTGATAACTTTTTTTTTTTTTTTTAACTTTCTCTTTTTCATAATGGTCAGGCCAGTAACCTTCCAGCCAAAGTACCTATCTGCTCCACGCAAGAGGCTTCTGTAATCAGAAGCAGTTTGGTTTGGTGCAAGACTAGGGATAAATAGGTGGCTTTCAGCTGGCACTGCATTTCCCCATTGCTTCCTCCCCAGCTGCAGAAGCACAGCTGCTGTGGGAGCTGGGGCAAGGCCAAGGTCATGCAGCTTTCTCAAATCCCGTAGTTTATCTTTGTCCAGGCTCTCATGTCCTATTAGAACTAATCTTGGGTTCTTCCCATGACAGCTTACCCCAGACTGGGAAAACCTGTTGCAAAATATCAGATTTTAACAAGACTACATCGAAAACACTTGCAAAAATTCATCTTGATAATGATGAGTGAGTGCTGGCAAGCTGCAACTGCATGTATCATGAACAGTTTTGGTCCACAGAAGTCACCAAGTCCCTGAAAGCTGAATGAATCCCATGCAGCAGAGGTCAGCAATTACAATATTGCAATGCTTAAAGACGTTAATCTGTGTGAAATATTAGTTGCAACTGGACTTCTGAAGCTTAAGGAAAAGCTTCTAAGAAAGAGTGATCTATGACCTCAAAAGACAGTGGTACCCAATAGTTACAGATATTAAAGGTAGGTTACTGAAGTGCAAGAGGGAATTATGGATTTTATCTGAAATTTAAGCAGTGCTTCTTAACAGAGACAGCATGAAATGCTGAACAGAATAGTGAAATTAGAGGGAACATTCTAAATACAACAGTGCGAAACTCAAGAATTACTCAGACAGACTTTTCAAGTTGAAACTATAATGGGATTATTAACCTAAAATTATGAGACGGTGAACAAAAATAACTCTAGACTATAAGAAAAGACCTTCCCAGAGCATAAAATCCTCCCCGGCATAAAGAAAATATGGCTATGGCATTTTATGTGGCAGCTTATCGTCTGCAGGGACACAGCTTTGTCTAGAAAGAGCACGTGTATCTTCCCCCTGACCTGCAAGTACAGGCACCCGGCACATTAACAGCCAGAGCCTTCAGCCGGTCTGACCTGTTGGGCACCCAGCCAGCACCAGGAGTCTGCCTGAACGTGAACTGATAAGATTAGAAACAAGGAATCCAGTGTACTCTTACAGCCCGTACACAGACCTCATTGCTGCAACCCTGCACCAACGTTCCCCACAAACAAAGTGCAGCATCTCTGCCAAACCCCATTCAACAGCAGAAAATAACTCTCATAGCTTCAGTGTATACAGTCGGCGCTTTTTAATCTCTCCAAATCCCAGCCTCTCAAATAATAACTCTGCATTTGTAGACCAGCTTCCCTCTGAAGATCACAAAGCACATGAGGGTGGGTGAGAGCTGCTGGGGCAAGTTTTCAGCTGGGAAATGCGAAGCTCAGAAAGTTCATGCAGCTCGTGGAAGGTCAATGCCCATGTTCTGCACAGAATCACACTCTCTCTTCCTTCTCAGCCCTAAAACCATAGCGGTGCCATATCCTCAAAGAGCAAATAGCAGAGATTTAGGCGAGGTGGGCAAAAATTGCCAGGATTAAAACATGCATAGGATCTTAGGGCTGAGTCAATCAAGTCCATGCATCTCTGAGTAACCAGCTACTGAACACTGCACGCTGTCATAAACAAGTGTTACTGGCATTCATCGTGAATCATTCAGAGGGATGACATGCACGGTTTAAACTTAGCTTTCACATTTGACAGCAAGAGGAGTCCCACAGAGGCATGCCACACTGACACAAACTAATAGGAAGGGTCTGGAGCTCGTGGCACAAAGTCCTCTCTCCACAGGTTCGTGACTCTTCTAGGTGTGACTGAGCCACTGCTGGCCACCCCAATCCAGAAGGAAAAGTCTACTATCAACATTGGCACCCTTCAGTCACATCAGGCCCATCACACATTTTTCTAGCTTGCAAATAAAAGTTAACAGCATCTTCCAGAGACAGGTAAAACCACTCAATTTCTGGAAAACATAACGGTCATGAAGATGACATCTGCAAATGGTGGGTTTCCTGAACAGCCTAAGAGCTTAGCAAATGATTAACTTTTCTGACTCAGCCCCTTCACAATCTCCTCTCCTAGGCTCACTCATTGCTGTGAGGACAGCTTTAATTGCTGTGATTTTAAATACTCCTGGCTCTGTTTTTTTCTAATCCCCCTTAGTATGATTGTTAATCTCCTGTATTGAAACACACTTTTTTAGCCATCTGCCAGACAAAAAAAACCTCTCAAGATCAGAGACTTTGACAGGTGGAATAACAGTCCTATCTGGATGGCTTTACGACAAAGTTCAGGAACTGGCCAGACATACTACTGTATCAGAAGCAAACAAACCAGAGAGAAAGAACAAAAGTAAACTAAATCCATGGGCCTATGCATAGTATGCACTGCTGACAAAAGCGAAACTCCTATATGTGCAAATCTGATCATTAAAAAGTCAAGCTGAAGAGTCTCCTCTGCCTAAGACAAAGTGTATCCCCTGCTCAACCCACTGCTGCTTACAACAGATATAAATACACAGAAACATCAGGCTCCATCCACTTCCTCTTGGGTAACCCAGGGCGGGATCTTCACCTGACAGACAATGTATCCGACAAGGAAATGTGACCCTGGAAAATTACTGCAACATCTACTCCATGTTCAATCCACCGTAACCTCAAAAACTTAAAAAATAGTGTAGGATGAGGCAGGAGTCTCATAAAAAATAATGACTCCATGTCTCTTTTGAAGAATTTCAACAAACGGAGCAACTGAAAATCCTAGATAGCAAATTAGCACTGCTCCCTCTGCTTGCAAAATTCCTGCAAAGCCAAAGGTAGTAACCTTTCCCCTGGGCCAGCAAATGGCAGCCTTCCACCTGAGTCGGTGAAATAGCTCTGCAAAACTGATACATGGGACAAGCATCCAGCACAACACAGGGGAGCGCAGCCCATTCGTCACTTCACTCAAGCTCGCTGACGCATCATTTTCCTTCTGCACACATCTTCCTCTGTACCATTACCTGGTAATGCGCCACACGCCTGGCAGTCGCTTTGGCCGTGTTCTGGGAAAAACGAGAGACAGGTTTTGTTTTTCTGTATTGTTCCTTTTTCATGCAAATATCATTTGCAGTTTGTATCGCGAGCAAGCAAGTAATAAGCTCCACACCTGGAGTGGGAGATGTATGGTTTAGGAGGAAATTACTAAAGGCTTGCATGCATTTAGCTGGCTATTAGAGCTTGAGAACTCCTGAAAAAATTCAAAGTGATAAACTGCAATAATTGTGAAAAAAAAAAAACCCAACCTAAACCCCACACTCAGTAAAGAAGGCAGATTTACCATAATGCCTCAACAGTCTAAGGGAGCCATTTACTTTGACAGAACCTGAATTCCCCGAGCGGTTTGACAGTGGTAATGGAAACAGAGGAGCCAATAAATTATAACCTTGTGTGTAATGTGCCTACCATTATAAACCACTCCTAGCCTCCTGCTTTATCCCCTGGGGGTCCACTCTAACAGTTGCTGGATTTCCTTTCCCTCATTCTTCCAGTGTACTACTTCTTCAGCAGTCAGACCATTTTATAATGTCTAATACCATTCTCTGCATTTGCATGGCAATTTAAATGTGGACATCCCAAAATACACTCTACCATTTCTAAATCTAACAGACTATTGTTTTTTTACAGGCTGAAATGGAGGCATTGGGAGACTAACTGGCTTACCAAAGATTACATACCACTATGTATCGACAGCATCCCAAATATTTTTCAAGCATATATCAGTAGGTAAGCACCACTTCCAGATTTCTCACAATGAAGACGTATGCCACACATCTTAAAAACACCTACACTGTTTCAGAAGTGTTTCTGAAGAATGGCCTTGAACACCTTTAGGAGTTGCCCTAGTGCTGGTTCATCCCCAGCCCCTCTCACACTGGGTTTCAGCACTCTGGATAGACCAAGCCTGCAATAAAACTGTGGGAAAAAAAGGACCAAAGACCAGATAAGGAAATATAACCCCCCTCAGAGTTTTGCCAAAGTGGTAAACAACATTTGTTGATTTTAGAAAATGCTGTCTACCCAAAGAAGTCTCCCGTCTTCCCCAAAGTATGAGGCGTAGAAGGAAAACACATGTGTAATAGCAACATGGAAGCTGGCCCTGCTCTGTCTTCTAAGGTTAATTAAAACTCTCAGAGAAACAGATCCCTGGTATGATTGTAACATATTGGACCAAGGATCTGGGCAAGACTGAAGTCTGACAGAAGTAACCTTGGCTCTCTGCCCTTACATTTCACAATTAGCATTTTCCTAACCAAAAAAACCCATAATATGTCCCATTGTATATACCACTTTACCTAAAACAAAACGTATTAATTAGTAAAATAGTGTGATATGCAATTAAGCCCCAGGCAGCAAATCTACAGCCATTTCTAAAATAAATTAAAAATAAAAAAGTATATTTCATAAAGAGTAACTTCAGTTCTCTCCAAAGGAGCTAAGCTGTCAAAGACCAATGTAAATCCTAAACGGATGCAATTCTGCTCTTCGGTATCAGCCTCAAAAAGCCTAATCTAGGCTGGTTTGTACCATCTATTGTTTAGTGCAGAGAAAGGTGCTGTACTCTGTTCTCCAGGATATCTCAGCAATCAGCTGTATCAGCAGCTCCAAGGAGGATTATTCTCCCCTGCTGCTTTTTTTAAAAGCAGATTAGTTCAGACTTTCTTTTACTGTAATGAACCTTGTAAGGATCAAGTACACTGCATTGATTTCCAGGATAAAATTGTGCAGTCAGTCAAAAGGCCAAGCAAACAGTTTCACAGACCCACTCTGCCCCAGCAGACCCACTGCCCTAGAATCACCCATTAGCCTCAGCAGGGCGAAAAAAATTGCAGTTGTTAACCATAAAAGCCAAAAGGTGATCCTCAGGTCATGTGTAACTTTGCTTTCTATCAAATTCAGATGGGTAACAACCCACACAGAAACAGACAGAAGAACTGAAGATGCTCACTGAAGTCCTGTTCAATCAAAGTCAGAAAATGACAGAACACAGTGTGTTTTTATTTACTATATCATACCTGCAGTAACAGCTAGGGAAGTAACTTCCTAAAAATCAGTCAAGTGATGGTAAAATAATGAAAATTCCACTTCTCTAAAAATTTGCATTAAGATATAAAGTTACTCGCAAGTAACTTCCTTCAGCAGGCATTTCCTTACATGCATACCACCCTGTAACATCTTAGCTTGGCTAGAATTTAAAGAGATGAAAACCAGATTGTCTTCTTGCTTGATGGTCACAAAAGCTTGGTCAGGGTGCAAGAGCCTGCCTCCTCAGACATAAACCTTGCAGGTGCAACAAGCCTTCCATGCAGACCCTACCTCCTGTAAGAGACTTCTATCTAGACATCAAATAGATTGTGAGGATACCATATTTTAAACTACCTAATGAATGCAAACTTCCCTTTTTGTAATGCTGCAGCTCAAGATGACTGTTATGACAAAGCTGCAACCCTAAGTTTAGTTGAAAAGTAAATAAGCAAAAAAAAAAAAAAAAAAAAAAAAAAAAAAGCAAAGGGCAGCAACCCCCTGAAATTTTCTTTAAAATTGACAAATCATTATTAAATACCCCAAGATGACTGCAGTCTACAGTTCAGTAATGAAGGATCTACCCTTCCAGAAGTATTGTCAGGCATATTTCACTTCAGACTCTAACCCAGAATTTTACAATCTATGGCATTTGCCATCATTTCCTATAGGTAAAACTTCAAAATGCTAGTACAGGTCTATTCATTCTT
>JAAGNO010012913.1:10298-28285 GCA_033439905.1 Ceryle rudis | reverse complement strand
CATGCCTCCCACCACACCTGCCTGGCTAGGATGCACACCCAAGGTCCCTACCACCCATCCTGTATCAGCTACTCTGTCATTTGCTCCCCTCAAAAACATCACATCTCTTCGGCTTTACGGCAACATTGGTTCATGTTGGAAGGACCAAGCAGTGAAATCTGGGATCACAGAAGAACAAACTCACCAGCACCGCTGCAGTGCCCTGTGCCACCTCCCACTCATCCCACCTTTGTCCCTGGCTGGACTGAACGATGGGCCTCCAGAGTGACCTGGGGGTTGCCAGGTGGGCCCAGGAGCTGCCAAGGACCACAATGTCCTTTGGTCCTGCATGGATCTGTGCAGAACTCATTCTCACAGCAGTGAATCTCACCCCTGGTTCTGTGCACACATCAGCTGGTCTGAGAGCAGCATGGCTCCGGTAGGGCCACTTACACCGGTGGCTGCCTCACTCTTAAAAATAATACAAAACTTCCTGCTTCCAGTTAAAGAATAAGAATAAAGATGTTGTTTTTCCACACTTTGGTTTTTTTATCACTTCCTAGGAGGAAGGAACAGAAGGGTAAGGAAGGAAAGGGAGGAAAGAATGAAAAGAGAGGAAAGAGGAGAGGAAAGGGAAAAGGAAAGCAAAGACAAAAGAAATTAAAAACCTTTCCTATATTAGACCATGGAAAATGGGCCAGGAACAACACAGCAAACGTAACCCCCCAGTGTTCAAAAAAAACAGGCTTGGAAGCCAGCGCTCCTTTCCCAAACTCTGTAAAAAGGTGGGGTTTTTTCCCTGCCACCATCTCACAGCAAACACTTCTTTATGACGCCAAAAGGATCGCCGCAAGGTAAACATGCTTTGCTTCCCATGCACTGTTAGCGCTGAGGTGCAGGAGATGGATACTCCCTGGCTTCTGACAATTGAAACACGATGCAGATCCATTTGCCAAAATAACTGCAGCGGTATCACCTGTCTATAAAACACAAGGATCACGTTGGGATGCTGCATCAGACACTCAAACCTGTTTATATGGGGTGTATAGAACAGCAATGAAGTTGGGGAATGGTCTAGAGAACAAGTCTGGTGAGGAGCAGCTGAGGGGCCTGGGATTGTTCAGCCTGGAGACAAGGAGGCTCAGGGGAGACCTTCTGGCTCATCCTCTACAACTCCCTGACAGGAGGTTGGAGCCAGGTGGGGTTGGTCTCTTCTCCCAAGGAACAAATGATAGGACATGAGAAATGGCCTTGAGTTCCACCAGGAGTGGTTTAGGTTGGACCTGAGGAACAATTGCTTCCCTGAAAACATCGTCAAACCCTGGCCCAGGCTGCCCAGGGCAGTGGTGGAGCCCCCATCCCTGAATGGATTTCAAAGCCATGGCGATGTGGTGCTGAGGGATGTGGTTTAGTGGTGACCTGGCAGTGCTGGGTTAATGGTTGGACTTTGCTGAATCTTAAAGTTCTCTTCCAAACAGAATGATTCTGTGATTCTAAATATCGAGATTATAAAAGGCAGAAGTCCTTGGGGTTTTTTTTTTAACATTTTATTTAGTTATTTTCCTTCAACTTTTCTTTAGCTTTGTATTTATTTTGATTATTATTAAAGTAGCTAGTAGGTTGAAAGTACTAGATATAAAAGGATATATAGAAGAGTTTGTAAAAGATTTAAAAGACTCCATCAAGCATACATGACATGCAAATACTTGTTATCTGTTGGCATAAGTAAAATGCAGAAAGTGGTGGTCTTCCAGATACAGTTAGCACTTAGCAGACAAAAGTCCTCAGTTTACTTTCTGAATGTGTGACGGTGACTTCCCACATATTGCAGAGGTTTCTATCTAGAGCTTGCTGAACTTGACAAAAAGATCCACCTGATAGATCACCAGGGTCCCACACTATTTCCTCCTTATTTCTCTGTACTTAAAAACAAAATCTGGTCTTTTTCAGGCTTTTTAAACATTTATCCTGTCAGACTCCACAGCTGCGTTTCTCAAACCTCTCATACGTCAGTCTGAACAATAGAAAGAGCTGAACAGTCCATACCTTCAGTGAAATCCTGAAGTGGAGCCCACTGTCTCTCCAGATACCTCTCAGGTTCCAGGATTTTAAGATTAATTAGCTAATTTCCTTTTACGTAAATCAGTGTCTGCAAACACAAAGCAGCCGTGAATTTTGATTATCCAGTTGTCTCCTTCTGGGGTACAAGATTTGCCATCACCACTACCAGGCTTCTATGGCTCTGAGGCTTGAAATTATTTGCATGGAAATAATAGTGCTTTGGAGATGAGGAAAAAGTGGTGATTCAGACCTGTCTGGTTCTCCCACTCAGCCGTACTGACTCATCATCCACAGCTTTAGTATGCAGCATGAGAAAGGATGTGTGAGCTGAGTTGCTCAGGTCCTTTTTTACATCTAATGCTGCACAATTGGCAGTTTCTCAGGCCAATGGGAATTTGTTCCTGCAAAGAGCAGGATTTCATTTTACCACTTCATTTTAGTGTCTCTTTAAACACATTTCCACTGAGGCAACTCACAGAAGTTCTTGCTCTGGGATCTAAAGGCAGGAAATTCTTTAGTGCTTGTAATTTTAAATGGTCCAAAGTGCAACACAGAGAGTTAAGGAAGAGCAGGCCACATGCGCTAGCAGAGTTTGTAATACATTCAGCCCTCCTTTGTTCTGGTCAATGGGAATCCTGTCTATGCTTGGAGTCTCTGAACCTATTCAGTACATTTTCCAAGTTTATTCCAGTTTATTTCCCAGTTTCCAGAGCCTTTCTTTAGAAGATGTACGTGCCAAGTGTGGATGGGCTGTGAGGAAGCCAGCAAGGCTTCAATAAACTACATCACTAACAGGATACTCCTGAATGCATTGGTGCTCTGTTCACTAAGGCATGGAGGAGGACCTAAATAAGTAGAATTTCCAATGTTTGACAATGTGGACATCCCGAGAAGGAAGACAAGTGCATGTATTCCCACTTCACATGCGAAGAAACTGAAGCTCAGAGAAAACAAGGACAATGTTCTCTATTGTTCTCTGTTGGGTCTTTTTGGGTGCTTGAGGGTAACTAGGCACACAAAATGGGACACACAGCTAGCAGATTTGCACTTTTGGCCTAGCTGGCTTTCTTAAGCTCTGTGGGTCACAGCTGAATAAGGTGAGAAAGCAGGTAGAGAACCTGAAAGCAAAGATGGACACGGGTGCCTTAATGAAAGCAGGAAATGGATGCGTAACTGTGTGGGTGCAACCATGGCCCGTGACGGTGTAATACATGCTTGAAGCTCACATCAGTCATTCCCTCCTGACAGAAACATGGGCATATGCACCAGGCAGCACACATGTAAGCCCTGAATCATCAGCCAGGTTGCATGTGAGGCACCTGCTAAGGAAATCCCTGACGTGCCTTCAGTGAGTGAGGCATACCCGAGGCATACCTAGAGCACAACACCAGGCATTGGATCTGCCCAGGACACAGGATTCCTGCCCACAATAAATTTAACTTTCTATACCTGTGCCTCAGCCATTTGCTGCCCTGCCTGGACTCCTGCCAGGTATCCACAGACCCTGGGCAAACGTAATGGACTGAGCAGAAGTAGCTAAAGCTTACTAAGCCGCCTTAGAAAATCCACGCTTAATGAAATATTTAAGTAGACCTATGGAGAAGGGATTCATATTGGTACTTTGCTGCGGAAAAAAATGGTTAACGGGGTGAATGAGTCATATAGAAATTCCTAATTCTGAACAATGTTTTTGAGCCTAACCAGCAGTTTGTGTCCTATCACACTTGTTAATATCTGCAATATGCTCCAGAAGTGGTTATTATTTTAGCTATAAAACACTGCACATTGCTTGCAGGGCAGCTGAGAAGTTACTTTGGGATGAAAATAGCAGAGAATCATCACTTTGTTAGTCACGCAGGAGTGCGTGGAAGCGAGCACATGTGATTTCCAGACTTCTAAGCCTGCCTGTGCAGTGTGGGTTTTGAAAGGGTTCAGTTTGGAAGAAACCTCCCTTTTATATGGGAATGTAGTGCAAGGGTCTCCACGCTGTAGTCAGTCACCCCAGTCCTCAAGCTTCCCCTCTCTGAAAGCGGCTGGGACTTCAACACAACTTGCAACAAACCTTAATGGAGACAGTTATAGAATAAGCTTTAAAGGAAAATATATCTGTTGCATGAATACTTTTTACATGTCAGAAAGGTTAAACACTGCAGATTTGGACAGCCTTCCAAATACTGCAAATCAGTTATGTTTCACCGTGGAAAGCTTGCTCCTGTTTAACAAAAGGTCAGTGATTCAGGCAGGGTAAGCGGGAATTTCTGTCTACCTGTTGCGACAAGCCCATGTCCTGTGTGTGCTAAGAAGGTACTGAATCCCAGGAGGATCTGTTTCCTGGGAAGAGATGAACCCACCTAATTGCCCCTGGAGAGTGCTCTCTCCCAAAGCAGGCTTGTGTCCTGCTGCTGGTCTTTATTTTTTTACGACACTTAGTACAGAAACATGCACTTTTCCTGCGATCTGTCTGAAGCCAGTTTTGTTAGCTTCCTGGAGAGGCTGGAATGCCACCCTTCTGTTTCCCCTGCTAGGTCAGTGAAGGGAAAGGTACCGAGGCAGTGGTATTTACTGAATTACCTCCCGAGGTCCCTGCCAGCCTGAAGTATGATCCTGTGACCCTAGGTAACCTTCCTCCCTTCTTTCCATTTCAATTCTGCATTTATGGCATAGATATTTGGAGCTCTGGATTGGTACTATGATTATTTTTATTCTGAACAAGCAAATGCAAGTTAAGGAGTTGATCTTTTTTATGCATCTAGGGAAAAAAAAAAAAAAGAGAGAAAGAAAAATGAATGAGGTCTACACCAGTACCATAGCACCAACAGGGTTAGTGCAGTTTGCTTTCAGACATGGGCGTGCCTCTGCACAGCTATTGCTCCCTTAAAATCACACTCTTTAAGACTGTAACACTTAAATCTCAGGCTTTAGATTTGCCAACTGTACTGATGAGATCATGTTGAAGTCTGGCCAGCATTACCTGCTCTGTGACCTGGCTTTGTTAAATCAATAGCGGTCAATCATGTTCTTCAATTGCGCAAAGAGGAAATTCAGTCCAGTCCAGCTTCTAGGCTGCTGGCTCTTTGCAAATTCTCCTTTATCTGAAATAATAAAAACATTATTTTTGGTTCTTTTTGGAGGTTTCTTCAATCCAGGTGAGTAGTGAACACATATAGTGTTCATAGTGAAGAAGGTGAGCATTGTCACCTTCAGGAAGGCTGCAACCTCTCCTGGTCAGAGCAGGAAGGCCAGTCCATCTCTGGGGTCCCTCAGATCCCATCCACAGGGGGTGAGGAGAGTACACTGCCAACTGGTTCAGGGGATTGGAAACCTGCAGCACTGGTTTCCTTATAACAAAGAAACAATCAGATGGTTTTTTAATTCTCTCTCCTAAGAGCCAAAGGTATTCCTTTAGCTTTTTCAAAGTTGGAGACTTCCTTCTTGAAATCAGGCTTAATTGCTTCCCCTTCCTCTTCTGCCTTGCCCCGTGCCTGCCATCACTCAGAACAGGTCCTCCTCTGGTGTGCCCGAAGGAACACAGTAAAAGTCAACCAGCTTTGGTATCCGGACCTGAATCATCACCATCAACATGAACAGGAGAGAGCAGCTTGCTCATGAAATCTGCAAACTGAGGCAGCCAGCTGGGCACTGGTTTTAATAAGGTTACATTTTTGAGATGTTTTTTGAAATCATAACAGCCATAAACTGACTCCCAACTCAAGATAAACAGATATTTCCCACACCAGAAATTCCTGTTAAAATTTAAGGAAGGCTTAATCTTCCTCTTAAAATGAAAATACAATTTTCCAAAGAAGTTTTATTTAAGAGGAGAATGTTTCTTCAAAAGTATTTTAACAGCTCAGATAACTATATACATATAACTCATCATCAGGCTTCGGGCATTAATCACCGGGAATAAACCAGATACCTAGCATTTTGGGAACTGGTGCAGCAACTGCAGCTTGTGAAATAAGCCCTCATGAAAGGACTTCATGATTTCTCATGAGAAATCTGCAGCTGGGAGTTTCCAGTTGCCACACATCTCACCAGTAATGCACAGGATAGAGTTCCAGCTCCGTATGTGCTTTGCGATGTTCAAAGACACATCACCTTTCCGTGCAGGTGACTGAAAGTGGATGAATGAGGATCGCTTAGCAATAGGAGAGTATTTTTTTTAATGTTAATAAGGCTATGCTATAGCACTCAGCACTTCTAATATTAGAAAAGCATAGCAATAAAGAAAGTAGGGCGGCTTTATTAAGGACATTATGGAATCATGAATTTAACGCAGTACACGTCGGGCCGTGTCCCACATATACTCTATGTGGGACACTGTAAAATGTAAAATGTGCTTCTATTGTTCTAACAACAGGCAAGACAAAGGAGGGTGCTGAATACAGCAATGACATCACTGGCAGCATTCAGTTTAATATCTCTGTCAGATGCATAATTTTTATTATTTACCATGTAAAGCTAGGCTGGCTTTAATCTCATTTGCAAACCATTTTACAAATCCAGGTTAGAGCATTTACCCTCAGAATTTAGACTTAACCAGATTAGATTCCAGGGAGAAATAGTTTTCAATGTGGCAAATGCTGTGATCGGACAAGGCTCAAAGGCGAGTCAAAAAAAAGCATGAAGCACTTGCCATGAAATCATGCACATCTTGCAAGGATTGAAACTTGGATTTTCTATCACTCATTTCACACTTGAAAAAAATGCAGGTGTTTCAGATCCCAGTGGAGGGAAAGAGAATCTTTGTGATTTGAGTCTTGGAATGCAATGTTCTCATCTTTGCATTGTTTTTATCGTTTCAGATACCTGAGCAAAGAATCACTGTGCCATTCAACAGGCACAGAAAATGGCCCAGAATTAAATTGTAACACATTTTTGCAACAATTAAGGGGAGGAAATACTCACTTTTTTCCTCACAGCAAATGTCCTAAGCCTCGATTCAAAGCAGTCTCACATGGATGCAAATCCTGCTCTTTTCTGTGTTAAATGCTCCAAATAAGCACAGTCACAAGGCTTTACAATCCTGCAGTTATGTCTTTCAAACAAGGCAGACAAGCCTGCCTTGAGTCAGTTCCCCCACATCAGACCTGCAATAGAGTTAAACCAGTTGCTAACAAGTTTTAGCAGCCCCCAATGTCACCTCCCGTCTATCCTTGGGCAGCACATCATGCAGTAGTATTTCATCAGAGTATCGATGAAATACTGTGTGCTGCACTCAACAGATTTATTTAAAAAACAAACCAACAAACAAACAAACCAACAAAAACTAACCCAATAAAAATTCATCAACAGCTGGAATCAGGGAATTTGGTAGCCTGAATTGCACAGCAGTGTCCCAGCAGAAGGACTGGGCTGCCCTTGGAAATGCCACAGAGCTCAAGTCCTTCCTGTTCCTAGAAGGAGGTGTAACTGCAGGGAAGGGGATTTTGAAACTCTCCCGCAGGCATCCAGGGGGGTTATGTTGTGCTTAGGCTGGAATGATTTAGTACAAAACATGGGCAGGACGTGTAATGCTGGAGTGACTCTGAGAGTCAGACAGAGAGGAGGGAAGGAGCAGAGTCCCAGGTAACAAGCACTGCAGTAAATGGCATCTCTTTTGCTGGCCTGAACTGATGTGTCAAGGCTGCTTTGCTTTTCACCTTCCCAGGGATGCCAAACTCCAGCTCACTGTTGTTCTTCTTTCAGATGCAGTAGGTCCCAGTTCACTGCACGCTCTAGAAACCTCCCAAGTTACGATTTGTCACTCCACGGAAACCTCGGGATCTTCCAAGTGTTTCTGGTCAGACCAACCCAATGGTTTCAGAGGCAGCTCTACCATGAGAGATCTGCGAGCAGCATAAATGGGACAGGACAAGGGTAGAGAGATGGGTGTTTGGAGAGAGGAAAAGCCAAGCAGAAAACACAAGCACCTTGCTCCTCAGAAAGGCAGCACAGAGACCCGCGAGGCAGAAAGTACAATTTGCTGGGAGCTCTTTGCATGGGAGGGCTGGGAGTGGGCGGAGGTGAACCCACAGGCCACGGGGACAGGGTGAGCAGCGCGTCTCCTTCCTCCGCTCTCTGCTGACCACAGAGGCACGAAAATGTCCTGCCTCCTGTTGTGAAAAATGAGCGGGGTGGAGCGATTCATACGCAGGGGATTTAAACCATCTATTTTAATTGTCACTTAAAGGAGAAAGCAATAGATCTTGGTTAAAGTTCTCAGGTTTTACTCCTGGTTTGCATTTGTATTTAATCATTTTTCCAAAGAACAGTTGGTGCTTAGTAGTTGGTAACCACTGAGATTTCTTCCACAGCACCTGAAGCTTTTTGCTGTATTTTGTATTTTCTTGTCTTGCCAACTTAGAATATGTGTACATTCAAATACTTAAACAGATGAATTTTTTATTAAAGTGCTTAATGTTTACTTTTTATTATATTAGAAAATAGCAAATGATATTTTATATTTGCTAGGTAATTCAATTTTTTTTTCCCTAGGAGTTCTGTTGAATTGCCTTTGGATAGAAATTAGGCTCTAATAACATACAAAAAGGCAGCATTGGTTTTCATTATCAAGTAAAGGCACATTAAACGATTTGGAAGTGAAAGAAGAAGGAGTGTCAAAACACAGTTTGTTTTTAAAGTTAAGTGAATTATTAAATAAAGAAAGAGGATGTTCATGAAATAACTGTTAACCAGTGCTTAAACAGCATAGAATGAGTAGATCTCAGCCCTGGTCTCTGTTTATTCATAGGCTGCTGGGTAGGAAAAAGATATTTCCAGCTTTTTTAACCTGTAATTAATTTCTCATTTCTGATGGAGAAGTCATTGACCAAGCTAAAATGAAGAAACTGAAACAAAGAAAATATGCTTTCCTCACTTGCAATAACGACCCCAAGTGAAAAAGCTTGTTTGTCACTTCAATAAGCAGTTGTTCCAGCAGTTTACTTGCTACTTTGGATCCCCATTCCAGTGCTCTGCCTTTCTTTAAGACCTTGTTAGCAAACGTGTTACTAAAACACTCAGCTTTTAATTTGAGCAAGGACTGGACCTCACGTCTCCCCTCCTCACCAGCAAGTGCCCTCTCTTGAGAGCTGCGAGGTCATATCTGGCTTAGGAAAGCTGGAAATAACTCCATAGAGAATGGGAGGGCTCCACTGGGAGAGAGAGGCTGAGAGCTGCCTGGAGCCTGAATGCAAGAACAAGCTCCCGAAAGATGGGAGAAGAGATTTCACATTCCCTCAGAGAAGACAGGGGGGGCTGAATTTGATTCTTCTAACAACTTGAACTAAAGCCTTAACTGCAGAATTTGTGTGTAAGAGGGAAAACACCAGTCACCTCCAGATTTGCTGGGTGAGATGAACTTTGACTTCAGAAGCAGAATGGGTTGGGAAGCACCAGTCTGGGCACCGTGGTGGCATTTAAATAGAAGAGAAGCAGCTCAGCCCTGTCAGAGACGTGTACATTTGGCTGCATGGACAGCAGCAAAAAGCCACCCGTTCAAAGTGGTGCTTCTCAAACCCAGAGCAACTTAACATGTTTCAGGAATCAAATCAAAAGGTTCTTCTGTGCAGTCACCACAGTAGCTTTTTTTTGCAGCCAAACACAGTTATAGGGATGCTCAGTACTTGTATTTTCCCCATTCTGCCTGTTCATGCTGTCACTGGTGATAATGTCATTTTGGTTTTAAACTGTGGTGCTTCCACAGATCACCTGATACCTTACAGACAATAGTTTCCAGCTAAACGTGTGGAAATATTGTGAACACAGAAGGATAAAACTGGATTTTGTGACTGCCAAAAATATTAAACGCTCCTAAATCTGGCATGGAGTATCTTCCCACGTCAGAGTCAGCATATCCCAAAACAGAAACCAGATCTTCAGAGTTCCAGACCAAAACCCCTCTACTGGGCCACAGGTATTGCATCTGCATTAATTTTGCATTCCCACGTCTGGTAGAAAAGCAGAGTTTTAAAGTCTGAAAATCCCAGTGACACCTTCATTAACATTAAGAAGCTTCCAAGGCATCCTTAACTCTGCTGACTGACTCCAGGTTTACTCCTCTTGAGTTAGACTTGTCACACAGTCGGCTTATGTTGGCCATTTTCAGAAAAGAGTGTTTTTGTAACCACGGATTACCACCACCCTGTTCCAACAGGGGAAGCAGATGGTTCATACTGTGGGACCTGCTTTTCCACATAGTTCAGACACGTTGCCTACTTCCCTCTGCTGGAGGGAACCAAGATTCATCCTGGACAGACATCCTGGACAACTACTGAGGGATCCCTCAGAGAGATCAAGGAGATTTCCAGAGTTGCCAGTCAGGCCATGTTGATGCTGTGGAGTGCTTCTAAATTAGACCTCAGCATTGGATAAAGGGAGATACACAACTGAGGATTTGGACTATGCAAACCAAGCTGCTGCGGTCAAGATTTCCAGAAACCAACATTTCTGGTCTGTTATCACATGAACATTGAGTCCTACTGTCCTTGGGAAATATTTTCAGCCTTTGTGCAGTGCTTACTTGATTGACTGAATACAGAAGTGGCTTGCTTGCTCATAAACCTCCAGGGGAGAAGGAGTACCACTGAGTTTTAAAGAGCCTTAAAAGCATAAGATGGCCTAATTTCCTCTCATGACTCTCAAAACTCTTTCCTAATTTCCCATCGAACAGCTGTCACATTAATCAAATTGCAGCTTGCATGGCAAAACTGTGATCTTGCCAGTTTCTGTTCCTGTAACTGTTTAGTAGTCCTTCAACTGACTTCTGAAAGCTTCTTTCAAATGGATAATTTCTTTACATTGAGTTCATCATCAAGGTTGGAAGAACTTTGCCTTACCTAAAAAAAGGATATAGAAAAGTTTCTCAGTAGAAGAGATATATACCATGTCCAAGCATTACCTTTTAATCATGCAAGCCTGCTGGATTGCCTGAGAGAAAACAGAAAAGACCATCACAGGAACAACTGATCAATACGTGAAGGAAATTTTTCTGCTTTTCACAGAAGATGCAAGGGGAGGGGAGAGACAAGAGGATGGAGAGAAGATGAATTTGCTGCCCTAAAAAAGAAGATGAAGATGTTCAAAATAAATGCTGAGTAAGTAAGGAACTTGAAAAAACTGTTTACAAGAGGTGCCCAAAAGTGACGGCATAAAACAAGCACTGAACTGTAGAGTTACTTGGATGACAGACCTGGCATTTGCTCACTTTTTGTTTTCAGAGAGCAAAACGCAGAACAGTTTTTGTCAGAAGCCAAGTGTTTGGGGCATCTCTTCTCTCTCCAGGAATTCACTGTTGCTTCAAAGTTTCACAAGTAGCTCTTCCAGATACCCAAATAGTAATGGAAAAATGCTAAAAGAGTCTGCCTGAACACTCCTCCCCCTGCTTCTTAACTGCTTGCTGGAAACTTTTTGCACTATCCATCATACAAGTTCTGTCAAACCTCCCTTCCAAACAAAGCTGGACTCCCTGCAGTTCCCCTAGGAAAGAGGCGAGTTTAATGCTTGCTGCCAGTGAGCCAGACTGTGGAGCATTTTGGTAACCTCACCTCCCTGAAGTATTCCTCTTCCTTTGATGTGCAAGGAGCTCCCTTCAACACCTTGGTGTGAGCAAAGGAGCTGGAGAAAACCTCATGCCTGGTGACTGCTCTCCTCCCTTCCCACTGAAAACAAACCCTGGGTCTTTGGAACAGCAGGGACTCCTGAAACGCAGAGAGGACCTGGCAAAGGCCCACGAGGGCTGTGCGAGAGCTGCATCATCTCCCTGGCGGGTAACTGTGGTCCCCCCCAGCCACAGCCCTGCCCCAATGCAGCCGCCTTCCAGCCCTCATGAAGAGGAAAAGCTCATGAAGCCCAAAAGTCTCCCAAAGGCCCAGCAGAGATTTAGCCATGCAGCAAAACCCCTTCAGCCCTTCCCTTGGCTGTGAAGCCCAAAGCAGCGTGTTTTCCAGGTGGGCTGCTCATAGACAAATAACCAACCCTCCCCTGGAGAGAAGAGAGACCAGAGGGTACTGACAGCCAAGTAAGTGCAGGAGGAGAAGAGGAGCCACGGCTGGGGGACAGATGAGGTGCCTGGAGGTCTCCTGTTGCCTTTGCATGGACACTGTGGCAGATCACCATTTGAGGGCAGTTTTTACTTTTATCCAGGATCATCTTACCAGGTCATCTGGCAGACTAGTTGGTGTTTCTGCATGGGAGTTATATCTGGAAATCTGAGGTTTTCCTGGAGAGTAGAAGCTGCCCAGGCATGCACTGGGTACTTGGTAAGCACAGCCTTCCCATTTGGAGGCACAGCCTCGCCACACGGCCATGCCATAGGTCTGGTACTTACTGGTGGCAGCGCACGTACCCAGCACACAAATACCATCTGTACAACACACACACACAACTTCTCATGGCTTTCCAGAAACCTGGGGGCTACCAAGGAGGCATTACGTCATGTATGGGAGCATCTGTGTACCCAGAGTCTCCTAGGGAGAAACCCTCAGCGTGGATCTTCCTTCATCTGACGAAAGGCTGGGCCATCCCTATTGAATGGCCCCTCTGCACATCCCTGTCATTCATCTGGTGTGCTGATGTGCTCCCACTGACTGTGTGTGATGCCTTATTTCAGCCAAGTTAGTGGGACCTGTGTTGATCTTTGCTTGTCTCTGTTGGCTTCTTCACCCATTTGTTTTGTATCTATTAGTGCCTTTCCACTCTGCAGAAATAATTTTTAATGTGCCCATGGGGCTGACTGGATAAGATGCCACATCACAACAAATGAGGCGTTTGGTGTTCACAAAATGCCTGCTGCTTTTCATCTGCAGATCCTGAAGCACTTTATAAAGGAGCCTGGCATCTTTCTCTCCAATTCATGTACAGGGACACTGAGGCACAGGAAGGTGGGCAGTCCCCAGTCAGCCTCAGCTCAGCAGTGAGCTCAGGGTTGGAAACAATTTCCAATTCATTCAAGTCCAATATTGTATAAACAGAGGCCTCTGCATTTGGTTATGAGGGTTTTAAGCCCCTATTTACCACTTATTTTCATATACCATGTGTGTCTTAAACCTTTTCTCTCCCTAGCTTCAGAAGCCCCGCATTATGCACCTCACCCTTCCCTCCATGGCAGAACAGCCAGGAGCCAGCTGACAGCAACGCGCTTCTTCTTTCTAGCACACATGTGATTTCTGATCAAAAGCCAGCAGCTTGGCTGGCAGGAAAAGACTGAAAAATATCATTGCAATTAATGTGGAGAAACTTGAAGCTACAACGCTATCAGCAGTTCCGCAGGATGAGGCATAAAAGTGCAAAAAGACTAAGGGATGCTTTGCAAGCCATATGGGTGGTTTTTGCAAGGAATGCTGGTCATTTTTTAATAGACCAGTTGGATGGGCAGATTCCTGTGATTTTAGGGCAGGTTATGGAATGACAGAAAGTTTGCTGGGTGGGCATCTCTGGTGGAAAAAGAGACGTTTCAGAAGGTGGATGTCAGAACCACGGAGGGTTTAATACTGCTGGATTAGCTCAGACAGAACTCTTTAATGGCATTCTGCCTGAGTTGGGGTTGCAGAATCTCAGTCAAATTCGGAAGCAGAAGAGTGAGATCAATACAGAGCAGAGTACCAATTAACAGCAGTGGTTTCCAAGAGCATCCTTCATTTGTCCTCTAAAATTTCCTTTGTCTCTGTTACAGTTCAATAGACAGCACTGAAATTTCCCTTATAAGTCAGGAAGCAGGTTGCAGCTGGCAGGAGAAGCGACACCATATACGTTAGAAATCCATGTTAATCATGCATAGAAAAACAACTCCCAGGTTTAAATATGTATGGTTCCTTACCTTAGATCAGAGATTTACTTGAGAATCAGATGTGATTTGTTAAGTAAATGCTTTTTTAATTCTCCTCAGAGGTATGTTTCCTAAAAATATAGTGTATATCCTTGTATATATAATACAGTCACCTTAGGGGAAATACAAACAAACTGCATTGAAAATGCTTAGATCAGTGTCTTCCTCTGAGAGCCAGGCAGCTGCAGCTCCAGTGTCTCTCTTCCTTCCCCTTCCCCTCAAGCACCCCAGCAAACATTTAAAAAACAAAGACTCAGCCTGAATGTAGAATTCGTGCCTTTAGTTGGTTGGGTTTAGCTGGTTCCTTTTTCAGGGCAGGTCTCCACTGCAGCACTGAACCAGCCAGCCAAGGCGGCTTTCATCCCTTGTTCCTTTACCTCCCTTTTTATTAAACCTTTTGCATCTTTGCTCCCTGCAGGGAATGCTGGAGAAACGCCTCAAACCAGCAAGTGGAGGTGGCAGCAACTGGCCCACAAGCAGGGCAGGAAGCCCAGCTGCACCATGAAGAGGTGCTGCACGCTTGTGGTTGCTGAGGCCCTCTTGCCATTTCATCACAGGGCAGGTCGTGCTCTGTAGCTGTACCCACCAGCATGGAGGGTGTGAAGTAGCCAGCCTGAGCCTCGAGCAAACCATCAGCCCAATCGTACCTCCATGCAACACTCCCCGGCCTCACTGGGCTACTGGGGGGGGGACTGCATTTTTCATAGTACTGGTTTTTCCCCCATGTAATGGAGCACTTTGGAGGATCAACATGTGACTACCTTGTATTGCCCAGGTATTGCAACGAGAGCAAAAATAACGAGGGATAACTTCTAGGAGTATTTAGCAACCTGGTCACTGCAGGAAATTCACACAGCTTCAGGACTGGATGCTTTAGAATCTTTCTGTGGCCTTCCAGAGTGATTTCACCTAAGCACTGGCCTCCTCTTAATAACCATCTTTCCCTTCCTCTGCCTCTAATGAGCATATCAGTTGGGGTCACTCTGGCAGGGCCAATGCCATCCCAGGCACTATTTTCCCAGGGGAAGTGAGGGACGTCCCAGCCATAGAGAAGTCACGCAACAGCAGACTTCAGGAAGGTGACAATGCTAATTATTCTGTATTACTTTAATCAATTTTAATTAATTGCTTTGGTGGATGCAGCCTGCTATCAGATATACCTCCTCCCTGTGAGGGGCTGAATCCCCTGGATTTGTTCTGAGTCAGGAACAAAAAATGAATTGTCCTGAGCAGGGGTGGCTGAGGTGACCAGGATGATACCAGGGCTGGTGGTACACCCCAGGAAGCAGCATGGTGCAGCTGGCCAGGGGTACCTAGCCAGACAGCCCTATGTATTGCTGCCCTGGAAAGATTTTAGGGTTGACACTTTGTCCAGTGGAACAACTTGCCCATTCTTGAGGGTTTTGAGCCACAGCATGCAGTAGCCAATGTGTGGCCTGGGAGATTTGTATTCAGGGAGCGAGCATTTTCTGGATGAAGTGGAAGTGTAGCACCCAGCGTGAGGCAGGGTACGGCAAGACAGGATTCACCCCACCTCTGGGCAGTGCCACAGCTGATTTTCAATGTTCAGCTGCATTACAAAGACATGTTTGATAAAGGATGAGAGACTAATGAGGGCAACTTGACTCTGAGTGAGCACAAGTGTTGCCATCTTGGGTTTTAAACTAAGATGTCAATTAAAGATTTGAATGAGGTCAACTGTAGTGACCCAGCTAAACACGATGCAATTAATGGTAGGCTGACCTCTCTTACCCTTCTTCCCTAAAACCTCCTCTTCTTCTACGTACACTCACTGCTTTGGGGGGGGAGGGGGGGGGAAGAAAAGAAAAATAGAAATTAGCACTAATTAGGCCTCACTTAACATGGATGTTTAAATAGTTAACTCTTCTCTTTCCTGCTGCATTTTTAACATATGCACCACACCCTGCTGAGGGGCATTAGGGAAAGGTTTGAATGTGTTTACCATCCTCTTTTCACAGGTCTTTTGCTCCTTGTTACAGAGAATGCTGCTTAAAGCAAGCTGAGTGTCTATAGGTGACATCATATGGTTAATGCTCACATGCAAGGAATACTCCCCAGGAATAGTTCTGATCCTGAAGGGCATCCTGTAGGATATATTCTATAAATCAAATATGTCTAACAAAATTTTTCTGCCTCCGTGGAACACACCATTCCCTAGAGAAGATAGAACTCTGATGGTTGACAGCTAAGAGGAACAGGAATAATTGCAGGCTGCTGCCACCTCTGTCTCAGAAAGTCTACAGCCTTTTACCATGGACTATCGGGAATATTTCATTGCTTGACAGTATGTCAAGGAACAGGATGTACAGAAACATATTGTATCCACTGATAAATACCCAAAAGATACAAAAGCAAACAAAACACTTTTAAAAAAGTATATATAAAACTGTCTGTTGCTGTGCCCATGGATGTGTGTGTTGAATGTACACCTGGCCATGAGAAGGACGTAGCTGAAGTTGCATCTGCCTTGATCAAGGACTCTCTGTGCTGCCTGAGGAACTGGCTGCTGAACTACCTATCTACTTCACATAAATTAATTTACCTAAAAATAAATTTATATAGATGATATTTATAAGAGTAAGTTGAACAGAGAGTTCTTATTGTTTGGCAGAAATGAGACAGGAGTGGCACACGGAGGAAAAAAGCTGGCAACAGTCCCTCAGCTGGTGGAATGCCAGGTGAAGTAGCATCTGGGAACTGGAGGTGTTGCTGGGTATAGGATAAATGCAGTGCGGAGAGAAGTATCTAGCACACAGCTTAACACCAGGGATGTGTCACCACCCAGAGAAGCAGAAAGATCATTTTCACAATGGCTTTATAGATTAGGATACTTTCAGAGGAATTGAGTGTTGTCACTCTATGCCCATTGTCGTGATTCTTGGGTTCTTACCTCCCTTCCTCCCAGTTTAGGCTGCATTTTTGTTTTGAGAACAGAACTCGGGTAAGCAGACCAACCTTACTCTCACCTCAGAATATGTCAGATGTTTTCACGACCTCACAGACCAGTAGGAATCTCAGTGGAGGGAAATTTCAGTCCAGAATTTAAAAGCGTTTACTTTGCTCCTGCTGCTTTTCATCTATTTTCTCTCCTCCTGGTGTGTATTTTCCTACGCTGCTGCCGTGGTGCTGCATACTAATAGAGCCATACTTGGCCCATCCCCAGAGGAGTTGCGCTGGTTTATCAGGAAATCGAGCGAGAAGGAATTTCAGCGCATCTGATAACTCTCCTCCTAGAAACATAACCACATAATGGGATGCCTTCAGGTAACAGCAGATAATTTGATCCCAGCCATTTCCTATCGTTATAACACTGCTGAAAGAGCACGACCTCCAAAGAAAGTATCCAGCATCCTATCCCTGATTTTATATATACTGCAACAGCTTGCAAATCTCTGTTCATGTGTTTTCTTAGAGCAGGAAGCCTGTCCTGCTAAAACCCCTCTGCTTGTGATTTGGGCTGACAACCTGCATTTTTGGTTCCTTGCTGTAAACAGGTCTGTGAGAAAAGTTGGGCTGATCTTTCAATGCAGGTAGGAAGCGATTTCCTTCTTGGGTGTAGGAAGAGTGGCAGAAGGGGTTTATTTTCATTCTTCCTGCGCTTATTATCAGCTCCTTAGCAGCTCTATTTTGTGCAGTGTGCTTGGTGAGAGCAGCTTTTTTGCCCACCAGCATTTTCTTTCCTACCTCAGGCCAACGCAAAGGTAATTAAGGCGGACGCTCAAACTCGGCTGAGAGAGCAAAAGAACGTATTTGGTGTTCCCGGTCTGATAACCCCAAATGCGAAGCAGGTAAGCGCCGTGTATCGCTATTCCCCCCTCGCCTCCATCTCCCGAGGTCTGGGGGGGGGTCCCTGGTGGGGTGGCCCCTGAGGTCACGGTGGGGGCAGGGAGAGGGAGGGGGTCTAGCTCCCCTCCGTCCTGGGTAGGGAGGGGTCTTCTTGCCCCTAACGCCCGGGTCAGACAGGGGTGCGGGGTCCTGGACTCCCCTAGGTTGCGATCAAGGTGGGGAGAGGGGGTCCCTGGGGCCTGGGGAGGGGCCTGGGGGGTCCCTTTGCCCCATAGGCCCGAGTCTGCTGGGGGCCGGGGGGCACCGTGGCGGCCGGGCCGCGGTCGGCGGG
>JAAGNO010012912.1:0-98057 GCA_033439905.1 Ceryle rudis | reverse complement strand
ATTTTGCTTTCCTTTTTTTTTTTTTTTTTTTTTTTTATTTTTGCACCACAGACCATATTCAACAACCCATTGTTGTTTTCAAGGTACAATATCATTTTGTGACGATCCCTTCCGCTAAAAAACTTTGAAAAACACAACACAAAAACAACCAAAAAACCAGTTCTTCATTACAGCACAAATTTCTCAGGAAAAGAACATTGCCAGGTTTTGGCGCTATAATTTGTATCGGAGGAAAGAAAATAGCTTCTAATACCTGTAAGCTAGTAAAATGGGTTTGCTATGTTCATGTTCAGATTGGTTTGTTGCAGTGCAACAAACAGAAGTATTCTGCATCCTACCAAACTTTTCTCACTCTCCACATAATTTTACTCTAAAAAAAAATAATTTTGAGATCAGTATAAAACCCTGGTGTGCATCTACAGGTACAGTACTATAAGACTAGAAGCATTTGTGCAGATCCATCAAAGATCACCCCTCCCACTCCTGTTTCTGACCTCAGCAGAGCAGAAGGAGCAGGCAGGGACCCCCTACAGAACACTTCCCAAGCAAGTCATTCAAGACTGCCATCGCACCAAGAAGCCAAGGATATTACAGAATATTTAGGACAAAGCAAATTGGTTACCTACCTTCCTACAAGCTGTTTGGTGTATAAATCACTAACATCTACAGGTGAAGAAGAAAACGTGCATCTCTGTGGCAAAGATAAAGGAATTTATTTTATAAGGTTTACTGCATTTCAAAATCTATTACAATATATAACTAATATTATGATTGGCTGTCTGTGAAACTATTATTAGGTTAACATTATGACTTCGCTTTGTCAATTCCATGAAATTACATATTGATGCCTTGTTTTTCTATAGCAACTTACCCTGCTGTGTTTATTTTGCTCAGCAACTGGATTTCGACTTTTAAGTAAGTGTACAAGTTGGAAAGAATGAATTCCATTAAGCAATCCTTTATAAATAAACAAAAGAGATTACAAAAAAAAAAAAAAGTACTTCTCCGATGTCTTAAGATTATCTGAAGTTGCAGTAGGCTCTTCAAAAGGCAGACAGAAAATAGTATTATCTCAGTGAAACTTAATGCCAAAAATGGAAAGGGAGAAAGGAACATATAAGTTTAAATCTCACTTGCCCCAGTGCAGTAAGGCAACATTAATACTTGTTTTCCTGGTCCAGACATCAAATAGTCACAACAGAACTACAATCTACTGCAACAAATCTATGCATTAAAAAAAAAAAAAAGAAAAAAAAGAAAAAAGAAAAAAAAGAAAAGTCAGGTGGTCATGCTTTCCAGTGAAGAGATACATGGTTTCTAATACAGATACATTGCACAGTACCTGCATTCTCATGACAGTATATCTTTGTTAACAATGTGAGTAGCCATTAACTGATAGGTTTAGTATTCTCTAGTTTTCTTCTGGAAATATCAATTAAGGCTCTGCTAGGAAGAAGAAAATCTTTAGGTAATGTGGTTTTGTCAAAAAGGCAATTTCCTAATCCTCTACATAGTCTGAACTGGTGGTTTTATTTAAAACCTTCTTAATGGTTGTATCAGGACAATTAAAGGGTCCATAAATCAGATCATGTGTTTTTCCTTCAAAATTTCATTATCTTTGTAGGACCAGAGCCTGCCACTTGCATTTACACCAAGTATGTAACTTGCATTATGAGCAGTTTTATTGATATCAATAGTCTCATTTGCTTGACAGGGTAAGAAAATTAGTATATGACATGGCAGATTTTATTTTTTAGGACTATAAATTTAATTTTAATGCTTTATACAAGAAAGCCATCTCAGAAACACCAGCACCCTCCTTCCAAAACAAAAGGCATCACTTTGCAAGCACTGTTGCCTAATACTTAAGACAAAGTACCAACAGATCTTTTTAGTCCCATTAAAATACCACTGCACTCACTTCCTCACTGTATTAGAAGGCAATTGTTTAGCTTGTCATCCTGTCTGCTGATCATATTTCTTTCTCTTTTCAAGAAAAAGATAAGTAACATTAAAATACAGTTACATGGGGAGGTTATAGAACATATTGCAAATGTTATTGACTAAAGAATGAAAAAGAGCGCTGGGGAAAAAAATGCATCCCACTCAGACTCATAATTCAACTTCACTTGACTCTTACTTATACTTGTAAAGATTCATCATTATGTTTCTGTAGCTTTAATTGAAATTTTTTTTTGTAATAACCATCTAAGTTTAAGTTTCTTCACTGTTTGCCGCTTTATAGCATATATCTGCTACAGTAACACCAGGAAGGAGTGCATTCTGAGCTCTCCTCTTAACTATCACCACGGCTATTTCTCTAGCACTGCCATTCAGTGCACTAGTCCATTCAGAAATTCAAAACACTGAAGGTGCAGCTGAATGTACAGTCAGGCATAATTTAGTAAGATTTTTCCCCGTAAAATTACCACTGAAATTAAATGTTTATTAAAATGTATTTTACAGTTCCTGAACAACATTTAAGGATATTAAATACACTTAAAGATTTAATCATGATGATTTACAATGTATAAATTATCTATTTTTATGTACTAAACAAAAGGAAGAAGGGTTACATTACACGCAGTGCTGTATTCAGCCTGAGGTAAGCACCTCTGGGACAGTGACAGTTCATACTGTGCCTGAGCTGAACAGCCTGGCAGTTTCCCAGTCTGCTGGGCATAACCTGCCACTGCCACGCAAACAGATACGAATAGGTGAGAGTCTCTTTTCCAAGATAATTAGAACTCACAGAAACCACCAAGCAATCTCCTCTGCTCCTAACATTAATGAGGAAACAAATGCACAAGAGGAAAAAAAACGCAGACACATTTGGGCCAAATCTGCCCAGAGCTCCAACAATCCCATGAAGACACACCAAGAATAGATAAACTGAAAGAAAAACATCTCTGTGATGTTCAACTTGTTGGCAGCACAGAACAGCAACTGGTTAATTTGTCACCCAAAAATTCCCCTGGGTATGAGAAATGCTCAGAATTCTGAATAAATCCATCCTTTCTTAGCAACATCTCAAAATTTTTAGAAAGCTAGTTTAAAAAAAAAAGTGAAAACAAATGTCAACAACTATTATTAATTTAATTGCTGAAGTCTATTAGAGAGAACTCAAAAGAAACATTCTGCTTTATCCCTAAATCAGAATCCTACAGGCACACTGAGTAAATACCTCAACTCTAAGAGAAGGAGCTCCCCTCTTCCAGCTGGCCAAGGACAAGGCTCTCTCCTTGCCCAGAGGGGATTCACAGCTCTGGATCTGCATAATGCTGATTTTTCCAGGGTCTAGCCCACAGCTTCAGGTGAGTTACCATTTCCAGTGCTGCTGTCAACAGCCATGCTGTCTTGATGTAGAGGCTATTTAAACAGAAAGCTAGCCTGCTAAAGTCCAGAAATATGCAAGGTGTAAAGGGTTCCAGCTTTGTCAGAGCTGATTTTCCATGTGGAGGCAGGCTGAGTTACAGAAACCAGCTCAGGTGACAGTGTAGTTCAAGTGCCAATTAAGATAGGATATCAAACAATTTATTAGTTATTAAGAAGGTACCCAGACATGACAAATAGATATTTGCTAGTAAAAACAGGTCATGGTTTTAAAGGATGTCTTACAATTTGCAGGGTGGAGGAAAACAAAAACTGAAAGTTATAATTATGGGAAACTTAGGTTTCAAAGCAAATAGAGTTGAAATAAGAAAGATACATATACTGAGGTCAACTGCCATATAACAATATTATTATAAAAGATGTGAACTGAATTTAGACATAAAACAAAGTTCGGAGTTAAGAAGAGAGCCTTGTCTCAGGCCTAACTGTTAGCTAGCATTTTCTGCAACACATTTTTATATTACCTTTTGCAGAAAGTGATATTATTTACAAATCCTCTTACTTGGTACGTACTTGTTAATTATAAAATTGTAATGTAACCTATAATATTATTTCTGAGAAAAACATTTTAACAGTTCTAATAAAGTCTTATGTATGTGTCTATGTATTTATGTATAAAAATATAATTTGAAGAGACTGAATTTTCTGAGAATGTTTTCTACTGGATTTCCTTCCTCCTCAGTACCAAGCCCTATTACTTCAAGGTGGGCACATCTGTTATTAGTTTAACTAACACTCAGAATAGTTCACAGTAGCCATATGCCTAAATGAATGCTTTCATTTGGAAGTAGCCCTGTCTGAGCTTAAGGCAGGTCCTTGGTGAGCACTGTTTATTTTTGTACCTTTCATTAATGGGGCTCTAGTTGCAGAGATATCCTTGTCCAGACATACTGACTCACTGGAAATGTCACTACAGACAGGTAGAGGCCTCAGGCAGAGATCAAGGCTGTGTTATCTTCCGCAATTCGTAATCATACACTAAAGGATCACTTTTCTTACAAGAAACATTAAAAAATATCTCCAAGAATGAAAGGACACAACAGATAGATGAAACAAGGAAAGAAGAGGCTGAGAAGAAAGGCAAAGTGGCAGTAAAATAATTTCCCACTTCAACTGAAGTCACCTGCAAAATTGAAGTTGACAGCTGTTTCAGACTTTTTGACTAATTTATTTAGTTGCCGAGTCAACACCACCATTCCCTTTCCCTCCCACTTGTTTTGAGGACCAGAAGGAAGGATGTGGTATTGTTTCCTTTCCCAACTACTTTGATAGCTTTTTTCCTCCTCCTTTTCTTTCTAGAGGTATTAAGACCCAGTAAAATGTCAGAGTTCCCTCCTAAACAGAGTCTCTCTCCTCCAGGAACTCTTCTGCCTCTATTTTCCTCAGAACCCTAAATTCACCTTTCTAAAGAGATGTTTTTATGGTAGTTTTAAACCAATCTAAGACCAAACTGCTGGGAGAAAAAAAACATATTATCCCTTCCTCACCCCTGCCTTGGCAGCTCATCTTTGCTGAATCAAACTGACCCAACTCAACCCATACTGGGTGAAAGTTGCTGCCAATGCAAAAGGGGTAGGAGAGCCTTTGGAGGCAAATTTGTAATTATCCCTTTATCTTAGCATTGGCTTATATCATTTTATACATGGAAGTGTATCCTGCTCCTTAATACCATGGTTTCTAGACACCTCCTAAACAATCTTATGGTGATGGCCTTTTCATCTTCCCTTGTTCCTCACAATAGTCTGGTTCACTGTCAGTTTTGTTCTGTCCATTACCTCTCTGCATGTTGCTCTTTAGTTCTTGCAGTAATGTTGTCTCTCAAAGTCATAGGACAACCAGAGTAGGTGGCAAAACATCATTAATGAATGTGTAATTAGGGAGATGATTAGTTTATGATTGATGTGATACTGAAAGGGAGCTCGAGAAAGGAAGTGAACAGAAACTTACAGCATTGGCAGCACAGCAAGCTCAGAAAGTGGCTTTAGCAGCAGAATTGACAATGGGTATAATCAAGAACAACTCTGCAGATGTTCGGAGCTATCAGAAGGATGATTAAGCAATGGAGATGTGAAATGGTATGGACGTGAAGGAGCATCCAGGTTTTAGAAATACCGTGCAGGAGAGCGCTGTTGGGGCAAGGACACACAGTGCTGCAGAGACAATGCAAAAGGCACAGAGCAAAGGGCTATTTTTCTCCACCGTACAAGACATAGAGAGGGAAATTGCATGGAAGAAGGGAGAAGAAAAGCCCCAGTTTACTCATACTGTCATTGAGCTGACAGGAACATAGGGATTCATTTTAGTCTTCATCTAACAAGTATCTGGGACAGCCTGCTATAACAAGTTCTAAACTGGTTTTGCCAAAGGGAAAGTCTCTCCTCCTGCTCCAATCCTTCATGACTGCCTTTGTTAAGGAGAAGAACTGCCGCTCTGCCTGGGGTAACAAACCTGCTTCATTAGCTAAAACTCATACCATACTATCCTGCTCCCTGGCTGTGCAATCCCCTTCATCCTGAGTAAAGTGGAGTCTTGCGGGAGGAATACAGCAGCCACCAAACCTATTTTTGGCTCATTCAAGCACAGCTCCCAGAACTATTACCACATGGGGTTACCATTTCCTATCCCACAAGCTTCCGGAACAACATATTTCAAGTCAAAACATTGCTTCACTAAAATCAAATCATTTCCTTCAGAATGCAGATCTTTATCCTTGTTATACGACAGAACACAAAGTTGAAAGTCAGTTTGATACATTACAGCAAAAAGCTCCATTTCAAGAAAGTGAAGTAAAAATGCTTTCCATAGCAGTTTTTTTTTTTAAAAAAAACTTCCCCTTCTCCCCCATTATTTCTACTTTTCTTTCCAAAAAGTCCCCTAATAGAAAAATCTCCTCTTGGTTCTGACCCTTCCCCTCCAAAAACTTTTACAAGCCTGTCCCTAATTTTGGGAAATATTGCACTACAATAAAACTGCAGAACCCTTGCCTTATCTGCCATTACAGGTGTTCTGCTTTTGCTGACACAATACTTGTTTATGAGTGTAAAAAATACTCAATTTTGTCAATTAATTTTTTTTAGTAATGACCAGGTATGAAATGAATATGTGGAATAATTACCTCTGAATCCTGGTCACCTTCCTGTGAAAAAGGCAAGTTTTCTGCTCAGCAAAAAATTTGATAGCCTGCACTTAAAATATCAGACTCTACATCCGTCAGCTTGCAAGGGGGAATGAAGCTGCTGATAATCTTTGATAACAGAGCACAGTCACTTCAGTCAGAAGGTCTACGAATTTTGTGGTCAAAATCTTTGTGTGGAATTGTACAAGGAATGGTTCAGCTTAATCACAGAACACTTAATCACCAATGAATTAGTCACAGTTCTAAGTCACAGACATGATTTAGAGTTTTCTCTTTTTTTATGATGAGTACTTTTAGGCAGCTATATTAATTGTGGTAGATTCTCCATCACCTCTGTTTTTTAAATTAAGATACAGTTTAGTTCAAACTAGTATTTACCTGCTGATGTTTTATGTTTTATACTTGGATCCTCCTGGCCTTATACATTATTAATCATATTGTTGGAGTTGCTCTTTGCTATCAGGTCTTGTCACCGTTGCTTCTAAGAAAAGATACTAGCTTCTATTTTCTACTAGCTGACACAATATGCCAAGTTTAGCTCTGTGTATTCACACTGAAAACTAAGATTTACAGCTAGCACAAATTGAGACAATGTAGTCTGTAATACTGCATCTCATGGCAGCTCTGAATAACTAGGTTTTGTCAGTTCGGTAAGCTAAAATTTATCGCACAGTTGACAATTTCAGTGAAAACTCTATTCTAGTATGTCGCATATATGTTAGTGGACCATCATGACACATCTTTAAGTTATACATTGTAATATTAATGACACCAATATAAAATTTACGTCACTGACAAATATGAACTGAAGAGGCCATCTCTACCACCTTGGCTAAAAATTAGAAGGGGAGATCCTCAAAAAAAGAAATGTTAGAAGATACAATAAATCAACAATCACCAGCAGGAGGAAATTCAAATGAAACCGATTCAGTAAAGCAAAGTGTCATTCTGCATTCAGATATGTGCACTGCTGTTAATAACTACTGATGGCCCAGATTATGGGATCGGAGAAGAGTCTTTTGATGCGAGATCCAGGGAAACTGGGCAGAATAATGGAGGGAACAGACTCACCCAATGAGGACACCTACTGTCTGTTTCCACCTCTAGTGTAAAATTTTAATTAGCATTGAAACACATTAGATTTAACCTTATATTTCACCTAGACAATCTATAACACGAATCATGTCATGTTATCTAGCAATTTAAAAAAAAAAAAATAGTCCGAGTATGAAGTCATGACTTGGTTTGTGCATTCACATATTTAGAGCAATATAGTCCTAATCCTTCTCTAAATTGCTAAAAGTATAGAAGGGACAAAATCATTAGCTTGAAATATGTCTGTAGTTAGACACATTGCTTTAGGTCAAAAGATGAGACCTACCACTAAAGCATCTCAAATCATTCCATTCTCAATCTTTTTACTTGCTTGACCATCCCAAACTTAAAATTTTCAAATGTAGTTACCCATACTGCTGTCTGCTGAGACCAATTATTTTTCCCTCTGAAGTTTCTGACTAAACAGCTCCACTGCTTCATGAGTAAGTAATGGAGAAGAACCAGTGTACTTTGTCTCTCTTCTTCACACCAGAGCAGTGCAAAGGAGAAAAATGAAGGACAGAGGAGGACATTAGTCAAGCACAGAAAAACAAGAAATATTGAGGAAAGGTGTCCAGAAGGACTTGGCAGAGAAATAAGTCTGGAGAGAGTGACAGGCACCATAGAACAATACAGATGTTTTGGCAAAGGACATGGGAGAAAGCCATAGAAAAAGTGCACAAATAGGTACTGGGAGCTGAAGGAACAGATATAAGCAATAAGGAAGTTACGGTGGCAGAAGCAGAAATCCTACAGAAGCCAACTGTAAATTAAACCAGGAGCTCCAATTTGCATTACTCCTTTCTCACAAAGCCAAAACCACATTTCATCTTTTTGTAGCACCTGATTCTCATCATAGGCTTAGGATTACTCCATTTGCTCAAACCGTACAGGTTGTCACAGAAAACCATGACACTGATTTCTTTCTAGAAGTGACTCTCTCACGTGTAGAATTTCTTAAAAAATTTCAGAAGCTCTATCCAAGAGCATACCTGTCTAGAGTGTTTTTAAAAAGTCAACAGCAGGCAGGATAACATTGCTTGGGCAGTTGCTACCTTGCTTTTAATCATACAATTACCTCTGCCTGACCTCCACACCAGGCAGAGGCAAGCCATAGCTCCAAAGCTGGGTTGATGCATATACCCAGGCACAGCACCACACTGACAGTGTTGCCTCTATAAGAGGTTTTATTTGGTCCCAGCTTGTTATCCAGGCCCTGCATAAAGCCACCAGGAGCAGACCCCTGAGCACCAAACCACCTCTAATGTCCTTCCACAGTCCTTTACACTTTAACAGTTATTCATGTTTTCTGTGCACCAGATACACCTACACACACTGAATAACAATACATACAGATTGATTTGCAGAAGTGACAAGTACTCACGGACTCACCTTATGATTAAAAAAAGGTTTTTCCTAACATATGAAGCACTTAAAAAAAAAAAATCATGTCCAGACTGAGCCCTCAATATCAGATAAGTTTACAGTACTAACCCTCTACCTCATAACCCCTTGAAATGTGTACAGTAGCTATATCTAATGACATACATTTTCTCTCCCAGATACACAGTCTCCCATAATAGATTAAATTTAAGGATGAATTAATTAACACTTGTCATAATGCCACAGTTGATGACAGTGCCATCCAGAAATCTAGGCATACATTAACATAGGTTTTTATTGTAGGTTTGGAGAAACAAGTAGTTAATAATGCATGTGACCACATACTGAAAGAAGAGGAGGAAAAAAAACCCAACAAAAACAACCGTTCACAGAAAGTATTGAATAAGGCAGAAACAAGGAGAGAAGAAGAAAGAAAAGGAGAAGAAAATAACTGGAAGAAAGGAATGATGACACCATGTACTAGGATGACAAGTTAGGGTTTCATAATCCTCTTGAATTCTGAAATTTGACATTTTTTTCTGTATTTCACTTTTTAAGAGGGGTTAGCAACTTGCTTTTAAGATGCAGTGTAGCATTTAATACATTTTGTAAAACTACTACATAGCAAACTTGATATCTAGAAAACTGAAAATCTTTTAGCATGAGTGCTATACTGTATTTCACCTAAGTAGGGAGAATGCGTCCTGTGAGAACTGGCAGTTTCAACATTTTTCATGAGGACCATTATACCAAAAATACTCTTTTCCTATTATTAAGTACACTGTAGGATTTCAAATTGATAAACTTTAGGACAGAGAAAGAAAAATCTGCCTTAAAACACCAATAGCAATGAAATTACAACAGGAGAACAAGGCTGTAAACGTAAGGTATGCATTTGAAGGTATTTAGTGAAGCATCATTACATGTGTGTCACTACAACTAAAACCTTGGCCAAACCTATCACTTGAATCTACCCTCAATATTCTTCTCATTTCAACAGATGCTCCTTCAAAACATTTAAATGCTACATACTATTGTCCCAAGACTTATTCTACAAGAAGAGAGGAAGCAATGAATACCCACAGCATAAGTTCATAAAATGTCTTGTACTGTCAGAAAACCCATTTCCAATATCGCACAAATATGTCAAATTATGAAATCATTTCTTATTTCAGCTGCAAGCAGGGAGCATGCTAAGATGCATTTATAATAGAATGGAAAAGGCATACAGTGAATAATAGTTAAGTGCAATTAAATTTCATTTCAATAGTAAATTATGCACCATTGTAAACCCAGAGCTTTATATAGGTATCACTGATGACAGTAAGTTAGAATGCATTTGTGTTTTATGTATATTACAGCAAGGAAGATATAACAGTTCTAGGACATTTTATCTATTGAAGTTAAGGGTAAAATTGAGCAACCCATGCAAACAACAGCTCTTGATGTTTCACTTATTAGAACTCGGGCGCTGCTATTTTTGTTCTGCAAGACACTGCTTGAGACTAGAGCACTTGAGAGCCCTATGTTGCTTACCTTCTAAGCTATAACATTTTAGCCCAGATATGTTTGAGTACACACATAGCAAAGAAGATGAAAGGATTTGCTGCAATCATCTCGGGGGTTATACATGTATGGATAGCAGAGATATGTACAAAAAAACCTCTGAGAACAGGTTTCTAGAAATCAGTGAGGAGGCTAAATCATTGACTGGGGACCAGAGAGCAAGTGCCATTGAGGACAGGGGCCATTTTCATGTCTTCAAAACTTCAGCCCGGGAGGTGAAGATGTACAGCACAGGCAAGTTGGAGAAAGCTCACATCAGATGTGGAAGACACTGTGGCAGAGAAAATGTGATTGCTAGGGCTGGCTCCTGAACTTAGAACCTGTTACTCAGCACAGTGATTTTTGAACCATGAGGAAGCAGTGGAAGAAAAAATTTTGACACTGAAGTTACCAGGTTTAGGCAGTTGCTCCTCTAACCTGAATTATGCAGATTTTGAAACTGAGATACTATTTTTGTTAATGAGTAACTGTCTAAAGATACAAAACTCTAAACAAAATCATCTGACATGAGATACAGCTGTTAAGCAATCCAGCACTACTAACAGCACTTACTGACTTGCATCCGCAGTAATTTGTAATAGTTTGACTTTAGAAAGGACTTTTGAGGAAACCTTTGAGAAGGGATGGGCTAAAATGTCGATTAAAAAAATCCAAGACAGCATTAAATAAGTCAACAGCTACAGTCTACATACTTCCACAGTGCAATATAATCCTGATTTAGATGTGTTCCCATGGGTTGCCTCTAAATATATATATTCTGAAATTTATAAATATGCTATGAAGTACATTATTTTCAATAAGTTAAGAATTAGAAGCTGCCAGCAATTGTGTGTCCTGGGTCTGACAGCTTCTTTAGAGATCAGCAAGATCCCAGTCTAGACTCTTACCCCTTCAGTCTCCCTGTTGGAGAAGAGGCCTGCGAAGTGTGTCTCTTTCTATTTTAATTAACCATTCATACTATAATTTAGTGTAGGAAAACCTAGAAGTATTTAGAATCTCGGGATTTACAGCCTGAAAGTTACTTCCCCATTGTAAGCCTTAGATAACAGGACAGAAAGAGCATTTGAGGCTACATATGCAGACATAGCTTTAACAAGGGTTTATTTAATGCCCAGACCAGTGAGATAGCTCATCCCTCAATAGAGCTGAGAAGGTGTGGGCAAGAACATATGTTCCATCATCTCAAATAGATGATCAACTTGCCTTTTGCTTTTCCACCATGCTGCCAGCAGTCATGTTTTCTCAGGCAGAGTATGGCTCAAAGCTCTCAAGGAAGCAATTTTATCCACTCTCTTCCCTGAAAGGGCCTGTGCCTTAAAGGCATAATTAAGTCCTAAGTACATAATATTTAGTGACATTTAGTGAAGCATGTCATCTCTGGCAAACTGCCATTGTACAAGAAACAGGAAACAGCCAAATGTATTTGCATTGTTTTCAGCTGGTTTGTAATTTTTTGTAATTGTATTGTCAGCAAACGCAGAAGAAAGTATTAGATGAAATATGCTGGTTAACAGACTGAACTAATTATGCTGATGCAGTGAAAAGAGCGAATACATTTCATAGGAAGCAGTGTATGGTGAAAAAATAATCATTTTAAAACTAGACAAAATGTTTTCTGCTACCAACACTTGTATGGTGTGCAGTGCTCATGAGTACAGAGTATTATTTTACTTTAAATAGAGACAGAGAGTGGTAACTGTTAAACTGATGAACAAAATTCAACTACCCCAGTCCAGCTAGATATACTGGATATTAAGACTCTGTCAGGCTTCTATTTCACCTATTATGGTGAAACTGACAGTAGTATGAGATTCAAAGCTAGCTTGACTTCTCTGCATTTATTTTTTTTATATATACTCCGCAGTAAACCAGTATAACACAGAAAAGATGGAACTAAATTTTCAAGAGTATGCTTGTTAGCTTAATTACTGAGATAGCATTTTCACCTCAGAATTAAGAGTTGGCAGATATCACTAACGGGGAAAATAACAAGCAAAGAGGATCCTATAGCACAAGTAGTAACTCCAATTCTTCCACCTGTGCCAAACTGAATATCATAAATATTTTCCATGGGAGCATTTCTTTTGAGTTTTTTAAATGTTTGAAAAAGTTATTTTCCTTTAAGTGAGCTTTATCTTTGAGACCTGGTCTAAAAATGCTTAATTTACCAAAGTCACCACATTTTTAATATCTGTCATTTTTCCCCCTCCACCTCCCAGAAAAGTAATTTTAATAGTGTTTGGCACTTGGAGTCACACATTCGTTTCTGTCTGATAGTGACTAAAAAACAGAAGAAACTAAGAGAAGCGATCCAACTGTTAAAATACACTTCATTCTTCAGCGTACCTTAAACAGGGCTCAGAAAAAAAAATATTTGACATTGCATTACATGGTGCAGGCAGACGCAAATTTGCAGTAAGAACAAATTTCAGCACTAACTATGCAGTTATTGACATTCACCCCATCAGAGAAACAAAATTATTTCTTCTAAGTAGTTAACCACCTGCCACAGCTCACACTTTGAATACATAGTACATGCACGAAATTGCTGCCCATCTATCTGGAGTTAGAAATCAATGAGGAACCATCAAGATAAATATATGTACGTGGCCATATCAGGAAAGCATACAGGAGCTGAAGCTCTAGAATGAATATTTAGATGACATGTTAGTTTTATTTAGCTTTACAGGTACTTATAGCTCATCCTCAGATTTGCATAAGTTGGGGCTTCCCTGTGGCCTTGCTATGGCACAGCAGCCCACACTGCTACCACTATCAATGAAAGGATGACTAACATCATTCAAGGTCTACATGTAATGCTGCGGCCAACCTCACAGTGTGCTTTCATATCCAAAGCATCAGAACCTTTTCTGTGGAAAATGTACTCAAAAGATACTATCTCCATTGCAAGAAAGTATGGAAAGGGTGAAAAAGCTCCTGAGTGATGATAGCAAGGAGTTTCCGAGTGATTTTCCAGACAGCTTAAGTGCTAATGAGCACAAAACCACTGTAAATAGAAATTAGTCCAAATACTAAAATTTTATGTTTTCCTTGAACTGTCCCTACCACTACAGAATGTTACTGGGATACAGGGACAGTTTCATGGCTCACTAGCCTACATGTTACCAACATGCTACAAGCTCTTATTTCAGTGCAGTATTAATGCACCTGTGAGCATCATGAAATATGGAAATTGTTAGTTCATTACTTGAGTGCTGTTCAAAACAGCATTTGGGAGTGTCTGAAAACCTCAAGGGCTGTTGATGTACAAAACCTCATGATTTGCAAGTATGACAAAATGCTATTAAAAATATCAGCTTAGCAGTGACTAACATCTTAATACCATGTAACAGCTTTTTGTAACTAGTAACTATATATTTTTAACCTCAACAAGTTTGGGTTCAGATATGAGTGAAACTAGACAGCACAAGTACAAAGTGTAAAGCCTTCTGAGAGAGTATGGTTTGTCCCTTCTGCATAATGAGCAGTGTTTGCCATTTTACACAGTGATGGTGCTTAGCGTACAACAGGCTACTGGAATTCAAAGCTATAAAATCACAGGAAATAGAAAAGCAGAACCACTTTGTGCCTGAAATAAATATCTATCTTGCTCAATTAAGGACCAATACAAACCGGCAAACATAATACTGAAATAAAGCACTTGCTTAGAGCACATAAAGGAATGGAAAACAGATGCTGGAAGAGGTTTTAAGCAGCAGGCTTGAACTTCATTTTTAAAAAAGTATTGGATAAAAGTATGCATCTTTTTGCAATTTCAGTGGTCAGGCATCTAACCTGGCTCGGGTATGGGGTGGAAAGCTCCTGATAACTGGCCTTTCAGCCTGCTTTCCAGCACAGCCTGCAAAAGTGAACTGAAAGAAAGTGAAAGAAAACTGAACACCTCGGTTTGACTATTTCTGTTAGGCAGACATCTGCCTCCTTCTGGAAAAAGATCAAGGAGTCTCAAATCTCATTTACAATCAGAACCATGTTTATCACTTCTCTGCTTAGCAATCACAAGTCATAAGAAGTATTGTTTTATTATACTCTGAGGAAGCACATGGTCTTGATTCTCTGTGCTCCAACTGGACGTCAGACAGAAAACCCAAGGAACCCCAGTCAATCCCATCCAACAGTGAAAAATCTTTTCTAATCCTTCAAAGCAGTATGTAGTGCTCCAAGGCATTGCAGAAAAACTTCTAAGTGCCAGCATCTACCAGAAGGGAATGAACAACTCAAGAGGAACAGATGGGAAAAACTGGGGCATGAAAGACAGTCCTCCTTCAGCTAAGGGCCCAAAGTCCAGGTAACAGGTAACTCCAGTAATGCTCCTCTACTGCCCTGCTACTGGGAGCACAGTTCTCCCCTTCACAATCCAACCAGCTGTCATCACAGCTCCTGTGACACAATGTGAAAGCACAGTAAAAGTTTCTTCTCTGAGCACAGCAGCTCAGCAAGTGGTAGATATACAATTAAAATGAAAATTTACAGCTGACTCACTGGATGTGCCCCATGAAAATTGATGCTTGTCCAAACAAACTGCTGGACCCTGACACCAGTATTACCCTTTGGTTTGGCATGTAGCTGCCTCTCAGAACTGACCAAACTGGATGATGTTAACTCCAGTCTGTAAAGATTTTCAGTGAAGATTTAGCATTTCTTGCTATCTCTATTTACTTTCTGAGATTTGGAGCCCTACTACAGAGGTATCATTTCCTCACTTTAGAGATTCATTTATATAGAATCTCTTTAGTGCAGCATCTATTTCATACTCTATTTAGATGGCATGTTTTCTGGGGACAGCCACTGACTCTTATTCCATGTTTCTGTAGTAACAGCAGCACAACAGGCCTCACACTTCCTGAATTATGGAGGCATTACTATTTTATCATAGTAGTGAAAAGAACCTCAATAGAAGTTTTGCCACAAAACTCAGTTTAAAAAGTTAAAACAAAAAACAAACAAAAAAAGGGACATATACATTCCTGCTTTTCCCATAGAACTTCCAAATCCAGCTAGCAATTTTTTCATTCATTACGCCTTTGTTCTATCCAGGGTAGAGGAGACGCTGCTAAATTGCTTATCAGAATTACTGCATGCCAGTAAATTAGACACAGTGAATGCTGTGGTTGTGTTTAATTCCCATTTAATAGCTTTGGATGATACCACTTGGTATTAATTTCCTTCTCTTGTTTTATGTATTTTGTCATAGCTGGTATTTTGTCATAGTCTGTGGTACTCAACTTCACTCTTCAACACAAATGAAAAAGTTATTGTGATGCTTAAAACATTGTTTTAATATTTTAATGGTTCAGTATATACTTGCACTTTTCCTTACATCTTTGCTTGCAACACTGTACAATCATCACTGCAGTATTTATTATTTCCAGTGACTCAAAGTGCTGGAATGACTAAACCTCGTTCTAACATTCTGCTTTTGTACCTTGAAGTACTTTCCTCCTTCCTGAACTCAAAAGGTCGGTTATGCATATTATATTGCAAGACTTCTGGTATTTCCTTCCTTTGAAGGTGTAGGTTAAAGCAAAAACCTAAGCCACAATGATAACTCAAATACAGAACTTTTCATTTTCTTTCCCTTAGCTGACATGGCTTGCAAAACTGGAAGAAGCACAGTCAACACCATTAAAATAAACAGTTCAAAATCTTTAAAAGCAAGAAATAGTCAGGCCAGTTTGCAGGTGCCACAAACTAACTAAAACCTTCCATAGTATTTTGCTAACAGCAGTCTTCCTTTGCTACACAAAATCTTTAATCTTCACCTGACATTCAGACACAGTGCAAGCAGTAACATAATTTCTCTGCTATTTGTTCGAGTCTGAATGGCGTTATATATCTGCATTACAATGTAACAGTATCAGTCTTTTGTATTTTCGTTATAAGAGAGCAACAAAGCAGTGGGAAAGTGAATTTTCAGATTAGTATGTGCGTACAAACACTAAGAGCCCCCTCCCAAATCAATACTTTGATTATGGAATGATCTCGAGCTTTACAGGGCTCATGCCCTATCATTAGTTAGATGACTAATAAAAGACTTGCTCTAGTTTTAGCCAAGCTTCCAGGGAAACCCAAAATTCCAGCGTAAACCATGCTTTGAGTTCAGTGACAGTTCACCAAAAACTGTCCTGTAAAAACACTATTCGTAAGTCAACTTGTCATGTTCTAAACTATTTTCTCTCCTTCTCATGCCTAAGCAGCTGCTCATGCCCAGGCAGCTTTCTTCAGCACCACACACAACTGCAAATTCTTCACTAAGCTGCCTTACATACTTATGATGCTCCTGCACCTGGTGGGACAATCATAGCTAAGTTAGTTAAGAGATGCACATAAAAAGGAAGTTGAATACTTACTCTCCTTGAATAAATGCTCTGCAGATTCACTCAAGTCTCCTGTCTTGTTCTGTAAGACACAGTTGTACTATCTACCTGTGACCACTTGAAGCCACTTGTCCCTGAAGGGGACGCAAGAGGATCAGCAGCAGGGTAGACATCTGAGGGGGAAGGTCAGACTCGCTTGCAGCTCAAAGCAAGTGTATTTCACCAAAGAATGCTTTTGGGCCCAGCACTAACTGACCGAATGGCAATCCTCTGATTACCAGTAGATTCATCCCATTGCTTTTTAAATAAAGTGTGTTGGCCAAATGCTTTGCTTATATCTGACCCAGAAAAATGTGGGTCATTTTCAAAATTTTAGAGTATATGTTCCTAATTTTAGTATGTCCTATCAAGGCTACATTCTTGGGATTCCCCCCAGTTCAGTGTCGAAACTAATTAACATTCATTGCCAGCCAATCTGTTATATTTGTTTCCAGATACGCCTACATAAATCAATGACTGTTGGCTTGTGTATCACCCTTTTGCATTTTGCTATGTTCCATTGCACCTAGAAAGTGATTACTTAGTTGTGAAGATTATTATTTAATATTATAGCTAGAAGAAACAGAGTTACGTGGTCACAGAATAAGTACCCTGACTTTTACAGTCTGCAATCCATGTTAAACATGGTTTTGTCATCTTCTCTAGTAAGGTCCTGAACCCTGGAAGGATAAGATTACTCTGAGAACTTAGTAATGCCACTGGCATATCTTGATTCTCTCCTCATGCCATTCAGTGGCCTACTTAAGATTTTAATCTTTTTCATCATAGTAATTTGCTTGAGGATTTTCTATTTTGCTTGTGGGGTTGTTTGGTTTTTTTCTTCACTGAAATGAATTTTAATATCTCAGTGTTATAATCCTCGTATTTAAAGGATGTAGACACAAATACCCAAGGAAATTGGAAACATCTCCAGAAGATTCTGTTATAATCAGCAATTTTCTGGTTTCTTCCACATACCTTTGAACCCTAGGGCTTCAACTATACAACCCTTTTTCATCGTTCATTTTCAGAGACCTTTCATTGTCTAGACATCATCTGGTGCCATCGGATAACCTAAAAGGCTTTTTTAAAACATGAAATTTGTCACTCAGAAAAGACACAGACATGCATTATGTCACCTTTACAAGCAGCCACCCATAGAGAAACACCATTACCGGCAGCCTGCAGCACAGCCACTGCTTTTCTTGTGCTTCTGACCATTGCATCCCTGGCTATGCTACACATCTAAAAGGAAACAAGATGTATTTGATTCTTTTGATGATTGACGATTCTTTTTCCTTGTTTAAATACAGTGATAATCATTTATCATCGTGCAGTGGCTAGCTTTTCATCATATGCATCTGGAAGTTTCTGCAGACTCTATGTACACACCTCTAATGTGTTTAGCTTTGCATGTGAAGTGTTTCAATGCTGCTGTTAAATAATTTTATTCTCCTCAAAGCAAGCTAAAATTCTGGTATGTAGGGTGAAGCCTTGGATGCAAGTGCTTCAGGCTAAATAAATGAGCTCTAACCTTGGGGAAAACAAACTACTAGACTGAGCAGAAGTGAAATTTAGGCTTTGATTTACATGCAGTGTATTATGTCCTTTACTGGCTCATGTAAGTAGCTGCCTGAGGAATTGGTAAACTTTGAAATAACACCTCGACTTTGTCAGTTTTCTGAAGTAGACTTCCAGTGTGACTTTTTCTGAGCAAAAAGATTGTAGGTTGGTGATTTAAAGCCTCATTATTAGACATTCAGGAGGAAATCTGTCTATGATGGAAAATTTTGCACTCAATACTTGTTTCTCTCAAGTGCCTTAGCCCAGACAGCTGGTTAGCCAGCAATTTCAGAGCATATTGTTCTTTTTATTGCTAGATATTCAGTTGCACCACCATGACCATCCAAGTACAGGCAAACAAGGATACACAAGGCATACTATCAGGTTGTCACAGACACACATCTGGTTCACCTAACATGTAATTGGCAACAGATAAGAGATTCACATATTCAGTAAAAACACTGCAACTCTATGCTTTCCAATGCTTAGAAGACTTAATTACTCCTTAGAGATGTTAGCACAGATGCAACACCATAGTCTTTCATTGCTGTTGCTTTCTTGCACACATCCTGCCACTGACTACCGCCTTCTCATCCTCCAATTTTATCCCACCAGGTCTTGAGATAAGAATAATGGTCTTTCAGACCTTTACTAGATGGCATTTCATACCCTGTTGTGATTGATGCCTAGAGCTTGGCCATGCCCGAGAGAGTAAAGACTCAAATAACCATTTAGCTTTCTAAACAATTGGAATCGTAAATGTCTTGCCCCTGCACCATCTTAGAAGTCAAATGAGCTAGAATCCAGTATTTTGTTTTACACCCATAGGGCAACTACAAGAAAAGCAAAGAATTATTTGAAGTAGACATCAAGCCAAGGAGTTTTCAATCCAAAAGTCAGTTTTCAGCACTAGTGAGAACAGCAGACTGGAAAGATGCCATCTGGTAGAGTATTAAGTCAGACACCAGCTACCAATACAACAATAACTGTTTCTTGGGAAAAAAAGGTTATGTATATTCATATTCTGCCCATCCAGATGACAGATCCTGTTTAGCTTTCAAAGTTCCACACAATGAAGCTATTTTTAAATTATAAGCCACTGATCATTACTTGATTACCCATTACCATGGAAGTGAATTAGGAAAACAACAATAAGCATTTAATAAAACAAAATAGATTAGCAATTAAATGCACAATTGTTCTATTGACTTGTTTTCAGCAAGCTTTCTCAAGACTTTTTTTTTTAAAAAAAAAGCTGTATAACATTGCTGTTTATAGTATTCAATCTGCCTTTTGAAATCAGGATATTTCATTATTTAATTATATAGAAGGAACCTGAAATTTATCATTAACGCTAAAAAAAAAATATAACAGTCAAATGGATTGAATACACAACTTTGTGTTTATGTTTGAATACTTAAAATTGGGAAGAGTACTGCTCAACGTATTCACATGTAACTATATCTACTTATGAGAGGAGCAAGTACCATCAAGCCCTCACAAGGATTCCACAAATGGACTAACACTGTAAAACATGCAATTCTTGTGAAATGCTTATTTTTAATGGAAGTTAAAGAAAAATGCAGAATATGAAATGATCCTGTAATATGCTTCTTATCTCTTATTAAAAACATTAAAGCTTTGAGGATGTTCAAGGCTTATGTTTTCACTGTGCAGAGTGAGCCCACATATGCCTTTGGCATCCCATAAATTCATCATATAAAGCTTTTAAAGATTGAAACCAGGTGTTCAAATCTGAAAGAATGATATGCAGCAATATCAGATATACTCACTAATACATAAAGCGTTTTAAAAAGAATATTTCGTAATCTCTGTGTTATACTAGCAGGTGTTTTCCACATTTGTCTGTATTCAGTGCTTGTAAGTGCCATTTAACTATATTTTACTTAAAAATTAGGTGGGAATCCTTGTTTTATTAGTTGTATTTTTCTACATATTGGTTCACTTAGTTGCATAATTGTGTCTGTAAAACTATGGTTTAAACCTAAGTGTACCAAGTCACCAAAAAAAGCATGGACTGAATACATTCCACTGTCATTGCTTAATTACTTGATCAAATCCGATAAATATTGGAGGGCAGAGAACAGCCTGAACTCCCTCCTGCACTTTTCACCTGTCAAATTTTTTTTATGCCTCTGTCACAGACTGTAGCAGCAAACTATGGATAGCATCATTAAACAAACCAGCTCTTATAGGAATCTCCCTACTTTTTAGCTGCCTTTACTCATTTATTACTGTTGTGCAAGGAAGGAAACTACAAGTGTCTATCTTAACAACCATGCTAAATAAAATACTCAGAGGCAGTGGAAAAAAAAAAAAAATCTTGGCCCACTGGAGACAGAAGTAAGACTTTCACTTACTGCAAGGTGAGGTTCTTACTCCATTATCTTTTTTCCCCACTATAGAAGAGCAGATGTCAATAGCAGGTTTGGATGATTCACAGAACATGCCACAGCAGGGACATGAATAGAATGACAGTGCAATATCTGCCTCAAGTAAACACAAACAAAGAAAGGGAAGACATCTGAGGAAGAAGCATTTTCTCCACATGATCAGCAGAAGGTCTCTGCACAGAGAGGAAAGGGTCAGTATATGGTTTTTCTTGTCAGGAAGGAGAAATTGTAAAGTATACTACACTGCTTACCATACTATTTGCCTAACAAGCCATAGGAAATGCTGAATTGGGGCAGTTAATTAGCCACCCATCACACAAGGCTTTCTCTTTCTCCTGTGCAGTCACAGGCAACAGCTAGCACACACATTTAGCAGACTAGCCTTGCTGAGGAGCTGCCAGCATCCTTTCCATGCCCTGGGACCGATGCTGAGTCCACCTCCACTGCTGGGCTGGTCCTCTTTTTCTCGAGGTTAGCCAGCCTTGTACGCACATTCATAAGCAAAGCTTCTCCTTTAGGTTTCTGTCTCCTATTCACGTAGGAATCACATAGCAGAAGGCATATTACACCATATTTAAATACTCTTGGCTCAGTTTAGCTGTTGATGTAAAGAACACATGAAACACCATCTCGTATATCAGGTAGTACCATACAACCAGATCCTTCCTAAACTTCTAATACAAATTGACTTTAGTATACTCAGTGGCTGAAGTATAAGGTTTTTGCTCAAGTAATAGCAGAGAAATGCTGTACATGTCATAGGAAAGTACTACATGCCACTGAAATCACCTTCATCACTTCTGGCTTTCACTTCAGTGTAGTAAGAAAGATGAAGTGAATCTTTGACAATGGCGACCAAACTAAATTCAACCACATACTCTTGCTCCCTTTTCTTTTAGTAACCACTTTGGCAATTTTACGTCTTGGGTCCCACCTCAGCAGAGTACAGCCACATGACATCACTCCCAGCTTCCAGCTGATGCTGGGCAAGCAAGAGTGACTCCTCTAGAGTATCCAGCATGGTGGGATCCTGCTTCCAACTGCAACAGTGACACTCAAATGCATTTGCTGGGGATGGGGAAGTGATATTATAGGGCAGCACAGGGTATTTCTTTCTGTGCACGTAAATTCAGTTCAGGAAACATTTAGCATATAACCGCAGCTCAGTATTACCAAACAACAAACAACAGAATATGTAGTGGCAGGGCTGAGGGCATTCATAACTATCTTTTAGAAAAGCACCCTTTTCTGGAACAAAACAGACAGTTGAGCAATTCCCACTTACAAAGAGTGAGATGAAAAAGAATGATGAAAACCAGGGTAAATAATTGGTCTTGTCATTATGCCTTATATATTAGAAAACATACAGACACTTTGAAATGTATAGATAATTTAGGAAGGAGTAAAACATTAAAAGGTTAATAAATAAAATATAAAAAAACCCCACCCAAACAAACAAACAGTGTGGTTAGCCTGATGATTACAACTCCTGTTTAATCAATTAGAAAAATAGGAAGTTTCAAAGCAAATTAATTTTAAAAATATCAAATAAAAAAGACTTTTAAGAGGGGAGGAATATCTAAAATAGGGATCCACAGTATTATATATTACCATTGGATCATGGCTTAAACATAATTTAAAGTCCTGCTTTCCTATAGGGCTCCTAACATTACTATAAAAACAAATCAGGAAGCCTTTCCCCTTTACAAGTCCATGGAGTAAGATGGCCATAATATCCAACTGTTCCAATAATTTAAACTAGGGGGATTATTTATCAGTGATTTTGAATGAGTAGTGAACAAGCAGGTTTAAAAAGTAAGCCTTGCTGGACAGACCTGAATGCCATTTTGGTAAGCTTTTACTAGGTCTTAAAATGCCTAACAGAAAAAATAATTTCCTTTTTATTTAAAGTTATCACGTATTTTATAAACACTGAAAAGAGGTGATTCACTCAACAGTAGAAATATTATATTCCTTTTCTCTATTCTACTTTTTGTCTTTTGTCCTATGGTAGATGAGAGAATAAATACCTTTTAGAGAGGAGATGTTTAAGACTGATCTTATCACATCATTACCTTTGGTCACAGCACATGAGGATACAATGACTTTTTCTTTTAGCTGCAAAGGATTTCTTGCTACAAGGACATAGCCACTACTATTCATATGAGGAATTATTATCAAAGAAATAGCACATAATTATTTTAAAGTATGAATATGCAGGCTGGGTCTATCAACATTTACCTTTGCTCTTAAATTTATCTTTGTTAATAATAAAATTAATTATCTAAATTGATTCATAATAATGACAATCTTCCCCACGGGATGAGAGTGTTTGGTTTCCTTTCCTTCATTCTGTCAGTGCAAAAGAAACCCTCTTTTTTCCACTGGGCTATTTACCCATCATGAACAATTACTCATTAGATTTTATACTATGGGATTTTGAAATATTAAGAATGGGAAAAACTGAGTGTAATATTTAATTATTTGGATATATGTTTCTACACTTGCCAATGTCCTCTGTAGTTGCTTGTTCTGAATTGGATGCAATTCAAAGAGACAGGAACGACAGCAACTAATGCCAGGCTCAGGTCAAGTCCAATTTCTTTTTAAAGATGTTGGATAATCATAGTTTATTCCAAACCAAAAATATGTTTAGGCTGGAACAGAACCAGAAGGACAGTCTGGGAGAACTATTTCACAGTTTAAGAACCCTATTCATCAATAACTGATGAAGAAACACTTAAAAAGGGGATTTTTGGCACCATATGAGGAGCAATGAACATTCATTGAATAAGTTTACGTTATGATGACATTAATCAACATCGGGTATTTAGCATGCCCTTGAAAATACAAGGCTCAAGAGGAATAGCAGATTAGTGAGGTGAATTTCAGAAGGTTTGGAGTTTCATATTAGATAAGCATCCTGAGACTGACTAGCTTAAGAGTTATCAGTCAGACACAAAAATCCCGCATGAGTCAAAACTGTTGCAAGTCATTTAATAACAGGGCTTTTTTTAATGCAATTGAAGCTGCAATTTTTTCTTCCAGTCGCTCAGCAGCATGAAATGGGTTGAACAAGGCATCGAAATGCTACCTATGAGAAGAATATTGTTGTTGCTCTTGTATTGCACCCACGTAGGATCAGTAAACAAAGCAAGGTAAATGTGCATGCAGCATTTCAGCAATAACACCACAATCCTGTTAGGAGGTTCAACACTATGGTCAAAATATGGCACCTTGTCAGACAAGCACATTAAGTCATATAAAAGAATGTACAAATAAGCTGTAACAGGATTTCAGTTCACCAGATGGTGGTATTCAGGTACTGCAAAAAGCACTAGAACAATGTTTGAGCAATGTTTATTGTCTGTCCCAATATGTTTTTTTAAAAATGCTGGATGTATCAGGAAAACAAAGTGCTCCATCTCTTGCTCACTTCATGAAAATAATTTTCAAAAATCTGCTGCATATGGCAGGAATGACCACCTTTTAAGGAAGCATGCCATGTGGCATTCCCAAATTAGAGGTTAACTAGAGTAAATTCCTGTGGAGCTTGGGCAATAGTCTCTCACTCAGAGAGAAGGTGCTTCCAGTCATGTTTTTGGGGGCATTTGTCTCTGACCAGATACTGTGGATCCAACTGAAATTCCTATGCAGGCCTTTCCATGCTCCATTCAATCTCTTCATAACCCACTCTTGGGACATGCAAGCTGGTCTGTATGACACCCTACAGACAAATACTCTTATACATTAACTGCGTATCAGCTTTTTTGTTATTATTCTACCCAGTACAGATATATATTAACATTTTACACTTTACGTAGTATGCTACCTACATATGAATTGAAGGGTCCATTTAAAAATTATATGACAGAAGAAGCTTCTTCATTAGTCTGCAGCAATGTTTTACTCCCATATAGGTCTATAATTTGAGGTATGCAAAATCCATTCTGTGAGGTAAAGTGATCCTGAGATTGAAGAGCAAACATAAAAAAAAAGGTATATCTGAGAAGATATCAACTGAGACTGGGAAGTGTCATCTTCTTCCAAGTTTCTTACAAAAATAGGATTAATATTTGTCCACTCATCATACAAGAGCAACCCTCTCCAAATGCATACACAGCAAACAACTGCATCTCCTTGCTCAGAAGCAAGGAGAGCCACCTAAATACCAAATACAGTGACAAAGACTTCTTTCAAAAGCAGTAGGTTTCAATTACTCAAAGAAGAGCACAGAGAAGAACATGCATTTTATGGCACAAGTCTTGATGACATCTGATTCCAACACACTGAGGACTGGTGGTCATTGAATCCCAGAGCAGAGTCTAGGTGTTAATTGCTAAACCATGTGGGACAGCAAACTCAGCAGCATCAGCACAATGTATTGTACTAACAAAAAAACCAAACCAAACCAACAACAAAACAACAACAAAATATGCACACGCACCAAAAAAAACCACAAAACACAAAAACCAAAAAAGAAACAAACAAAAAAACCCCACCAGAAATCACCAAAAAATAAAAAAAAAACCACATAAAAACAACCTGTAAGAGGAGACTCATTTTATAACAGAAAAAACCCCACCAAAACCAAAAACCAGAAACTGATCACTAGGGAGGGCAATCAGACAGAAAAGACAATATATTATGGTATCATTTCTATTTTATATCACATAAAAATGTAACTGTTTGGCAATTACTGAGTGATTGCCACACAAAGGCAGGCTTTATGTTTTCTCGAAGAAAACATGGGGTAATTATGCCAAGTTGCCCAAGACACTACTGTAGCTTGTAATGATTAAGCTTTATAATAATGAATCATCACTGAAGACACCACTAACAAGCCAGAATACTAAACTTAAAAACTATTATTCAAGTAGTCCTTACACCTATTATTGTATCAGTAGATTGCCTACATGGTATCCACATCATTAGAAAACTCTATGTTTATACACACATTTATGCACTCATCCCACCAGGTCTTCTAACTGATCTGGTTCACGATGAAGTCTTTTTTTTTTTTTTTAAGCTTGCCAGATCCTCATCAAGGAAGAATACAGCCAAAGACTATTAAAAATATAACTCTTTAAAAATATAGGTCCTTATGCTTTGAAAGCCCAAGATCTGAAAGAGGCAGGCAGAGATGAAGGCATTTTTTCAAAGGGCTAAGAGCTGGATTAGGCTCTAGTCTAGAAAGTACAAAGGCTGCATATATTATATAAGATTGCTCTCATTACAGAAGGCACCATAAATCTTGAAGAAGTAGATATCTACAGAGAATCAAAGGACTGAAGAGGAGGAATTCCTGCTAATGTACTTGTACTCTGAAGAGTGACTTTGTTTAAAGGGCAAAGCCACATTCTAGCATCTCCAGATCTCAACAGTGCAGTCAAAATTGTTCCAGGAGCAGGAAAGCAGTGCTATTTACTGCTCTTTCAAACTCCCCAAGAAACTTGAAACTCAAGCTGGTTAGTTCTAACTTGCAAAAATCTCCATAAGCATATATAAAAAGCACATAAAGTCATACATTTATGAACCTTTTAATTCTGAGATTTTTGGGAACCAAACAGAACAGGCAAGGATTTGAACAGGATACAGAGCAGCTAGCCTTCATTCAAACCAGATCACCACTTTCACTATTGACACCTGGGCCACAAGGCCCAGTTTAAAGTTTTTCCCTACCTGAGTCAGATTCATAGGGCTGACAGGTGTATGCAACACCTTACCCTTTAAAACTACGGTAGGCACTGCAAGCCTGCAAATATCCAGTGATCAGAAATGCAAGTAACACAATGCCGCTTCTAGGTAGTCACTTGAAAATAAAAACCCCACAGTTTATAGGGTTCCTTTATTATTTCTTCATCTAAGTTCAGTGAAGTTTGGCATGGCTGGTTGTAAATGCTCACTAATGTTTCCACATAATGGAAAGATAGTAGATAAGACTAAGCATAAAGTGTTGGTGTTTGCAGTTAACCTCTTGAATGGAACTTTCTTAAACTGGGCATACTGCATAATCCTCTACCTTTGATCTAGGTTTAACTCCTTTAAAATAAAGGACTCTGTTTTATGTTTTATGATGTGCAAGGCTGATTATAGTAGGCTATGAATTGTTAGGTGTCTGTCCTCAGTTATATGCTCAAATATTTAAACATTGAGGCAGATTTCTGAACTCTTCCATAAGTAGTTCATGTTAATAAATCCAGATGAAAGCTCCAGTTTTTTCTAACACGTAGGATGATTACACAGTGCCTGAGTTTGTATGACCTAATAAGACATATTTCTGAAATATTAACCATTATTCCATCATGTTCCAGGATTTTAAGGATATTTCAGTCTCTCTGTTCAATTGTGTGAGAGCTGATAAAGTCCTCCTTTCCATGCATTTATCTACTTCCATGCCTTCCACTAACTGCAAAAGGAAACCTTCAGTTTCCAAGAAAGACTGCACACATCTTTTTCCACTTTCCTGCTCTAGCTCATTGTCAGGGCTAAAACAGCCCATCACAACTTGGACAAGAAGCATGCTCACTCACAGTCTGAGCAAGCACTGTCTGCATATGACAGCAGTGCCCAGCAAGTTACACACAGTGTCCTGGGGGATTCTGTCATCTACATCAAATCACAAGACAGACATCTGGAAAAGTTTGCTTCTGAGAGCTATGTGCTTCTTTCTTACAGGGAATTAAAGCTGCCCAGAACAGCTGAAAACTTTTTCTCATGATCTAGTGTGCCAGTAACGCTACAGTGCTTCACGTAACATTACCTTTACAGGTTTTAACCCAGTCCATCCTTCTGAACAGTTAGTGTTTATAGGAGTGACACATCAGGACAGGCATCTTAATTCATGTATGCATACTCCCATAGCACAGCAACAGTCCTGCATTGAACCATGTTATTTTAGGTCCACGACAATTAATTGGTTAACATTCTGATGTCATTTTGCATGCGCAATTTAACGGTGGTGTTTTTTTGCTTCATGTAAAATCTACATATTCTGGTTCCAGGAATTCTATTTAGTTTAATTTAGGGTTTTAAATGTTTTCTTGTAAACAATGCTAACCCTACGCAGTAAGGAAATTCAAAGATGGGTGCTGCTTAATGTTTTGTTTATCAAGTCAGACCGTTGGATAGGCTTACTTTTTAAGGAAAGCAATAGCTTGGATTCAGTTCAAGGTCAGAAAAGCACCAGTTTAGGAAATGAACAAAGAGTAGCTCTCTGAAAACAGAAGCAACAGTACTGCAGGTATCTCTTGGGCCTCCTCCCCCCTCAATTCCTGGGAGGAATAGGGAAGGAAATATAGTCTGAAAATTTGAGTTAGTAATTTATGCACTAAAGAGTCCTCTCTTGAAATCTGTTTATGCAGATGTCCATAGCTGATGATTTTTACTCTTGAGCACATACTATCAATTTTTTATTTTGAGAAACAAAAATATTTGATGTGATTACTGTTTGCTTTAGGTAAAAAGTGAGACAAAACTTTTTTTTTTTCCTTCGGGAATCATAACTAAGGACATATGAGGGAATAAGATAATCAAAAATTATTGTATAACTTCTTAGAAGAGACAAGCAGCCAGCTCAGGAAGAGTGCAGGAACAGAGGAATCTACTATTTATGACTGTTTACAGTAACTTTAAGAGCAAGAATGATTAATCTCCCATTTTAAGTATCTTTTTTTACAGCATCTATTTCTACTAGAAACATGGTGAAAGACTGATTTTTTTTTTTTTATTTGTAGTGAACATGTATTAATGAGTTAATGGACAGTGATGCAGTCAGTACAGTTTCTTTTGCTTAGTCTTTCAGTATGGTCACTCATTGCCCTGGGGGACAGCTTTGCAAGGGCACAGGTTACAGAGACTGCTATGGAGGCACTATAGCTGCAATGCCATTCCTCACTAGTGCAGCCCATCAGCCATATTCCAGGAGCTGTTATGTGTAGTTTCCAGGTTGAATCTGTATCTTACCTTCATTGCCGCATTCCATCTTGGGCTAATTTCTCTAGCATATAGAGCCAAACTAGAAACTTTTTCAATCTCCTGAAGGTGATGAATAAATCCCTCAGTAATCACACTGAGCAAGACTAGCTCTTATAAATTCCATTCATGAAACCTTCGTCCCCAATGGCTTGAAAGTGTTATTTTTGTATATTGTGTACATAAATGTACATTGAAAGTGTCTGTTACCCCATCCAATTCAGATATTAAGGCAATGCATTCAGAATGATTTGCCAAACTATATAAAACTGCTCTGTACTGCTTAATCAAGTTTTGTCGCTGCTGAATATTGTTGCTTCTAGGAGGGATAAAAATGACCACTGTTCGGAAACTCTGCCTTTCAGAAGGGACACATGCAGAGGAAATCAGACCAAAAGCGTGAAGACACAGGGCCAAGGTACACACAGCAGACCAACATAGCCCCCTTACAGCCAACCCTGGAACTGTAATTATCTGAAAATAGGTCAGCTGCATTCATTGGGAGGGATGTAGGTGTAGAGCATCAGGGAGATTACAGGAACAAGCTTCACAATGCTATGAAGAAATATCAGAGGAAGAGTTATCTCACAGGGTGGAAATGAGGAAGGAGAGGCCCCTTATGTATTATTAAAACCAAAAATTTTCTAAAAGTATTTTTAGAGAAAAAGAAACAGCTTATTTTGGTACTGTTACATAGACTACATCTCTCACAACTGCGGAAGGCTTTTGCCAGAGGGATTGTCAGCAGTCAAGTGGCAGATGGACAGGATATCTAGGACTAACGACTGGTAGCAAAGTATCACATTTTGTGGCAGCAACATGAGAGGGATGGAGATGCAAAGGACAACAAGGATTGCAGAAATAAGCAGACATGGTGTTCTATCACATGATAGGACAAAAGACTTGATGAAAGGGAAGTTCTAGGCAATAGAGTTAAGAATCAAGTAAAAAAAAAATCTACAAATTGCAGTTATACTGGGGCAGTGTCAGGACCCAGAGTTAAGACTACATGGACATGTACTTTAAGTTGCTTGTTCCTCCTTTTCATATTTATGCATCTGAAATTTGGTCGTACATGTCTTATCAAAAAAGCCAGGCCTACAGCTATCTCAGTTTTTGACCTTTTAAATATTTGGCCAAGTATTGCTGGAGGAAGCTTAGGAACCTTAGAAGCTCTTCCTTCTTATGCTATTATTTGCAGAATGTACTAGGTATCAGAAAAAAAAAAATCTCTACTACCACTGAACAGAGTTTCATCAATTATTTGTATTTTTCACCTGGCAATATATTCAAACACATACAAGGGAATCAGGTTTTCTCTGGTGGATTCATGCAATGTCTTACAAATAACATATTCCTGAAGTGAGAGAAGCATCTTGTTTCTATCCACATCTCTGGAATCAGTCAGCAGAAGAGCAACTGGAAAGAGCAACCACCATTTTGGAATGCAAAGAGGCTAAAAGTACAATATGGTAAGATTAAAAATAAAATCCTAAAAACTGAATAATATTCAAGTGTGCAGATGAGAGGGAAGACACATGTAGTGCCTCCTCATAGTGAAGTGGCACATGTGACTTACTGTCAGCAAGGGTATGTGGAAGCACAGGCACAAGGCCCTTCAACATACAGTAGCTTCAGTAAATAGTGGTTGTGGTAGGACCACCAAAGCCTAAGGGAGAAGGCTTTGTTGTGAAATCAGTGAAAAATTAATGCCAACAGAAAATGATTAATTGTTCATATCTGCAGATATATTTTTTTTTTCCCCCAAACAAAGAAGTGATCCAAAGGAAATAAGTTGTCAAAACTACACCCACAGAGACAATTTCAAGGACAAGCTGCGTCTAGGATACTTATACACTTGCAGCAAAAGCATAATCACAATTGAAATTACTTTTTTTTATTTTTAGGTATAAAGGCAGATACATATATGCACTCACATGCACTAATTACAGCTGAACATAGAGTAAGTTTCTCTTGGTTTGAAATGTGGAATTCAGCTGAGGTCCCTCTCCCCACAGCAAATTCACCAGCCCTTAACTAATGAGCCCCTGACTAGCATAAGCCTGATCAAGCTCAGAAATAAGGCATGGTGCAGCATTTTTGCAGTGCCAGGATAAGGGGTGGGTTCTGGAGAGGAGCACAGCAAGCTAGAAAGAGGCTTCTCTTTCCTGGGAAAGAGGAACTAGGTGTTAAGACAGAAGAGGGACAGGGACCTTGCTGGAAAGAGAAACCTGCCAAGCAAATCCCAAAGCATTATGGAAAACCAGTGACACTAGTGTGGTTCATCTGCTCTTTTCCTACATCTCCAGCAACAGAGGTCTGGAAATGATGAGCGCACAACAGCCCTGGTATTTGAAGTGCATAATTTTTCATTCAGTATAGCTTACATATATTCAAACTAGAACAATCTGCCAGTATTTCCCTGGAACAGAGGCAAGAATATCCTATACAAAGCTATTGTAATCAGAATATGCTGGAGGGATTAGAAACAAAAACTAAGCAGTTTAGTAACACATAGTCAAAGCTTTTTTTTTTTTTTTGGCCTTTTTTTTTAATTTATACCAACATTTTCATGGCCCAAAGCATCACAAAAAAAGCTAAAGATTGTCACATACATGACACAGTCTTCTTTTGTGGGCTTGGCATCAACTCCTCTTTTATTTCTCATCTCAGAAAGCACAAACAGTAGAACCTCACTCTGCTGGTGGGTAGCCAGGACACCACCTGAGTGAGGGGGTGCAGAGGCAGGCACAGAGGAGCCTGCCTTAGGGACCCCTGCCTACCTCTTACTGTTTTATCAGGTCCTGACCATCTGCAAGTGCTGGGCTTTCCCTGCTGAGACACAGACACACACTGTTGTAAATTAACTTTAAAAACAAACAAAATGCAATATTTCTTGCAGTAAGCATTAAAACAGCACCAGGGGGGCTCTGTTAAACATACTGATATAACACCAGGTCCAGGGCAAAAAGCAGCAGAGAGAAAAAAATAAAATGGCTGCTCACCAGAACAAGATTATTTTGAACTTCCCCCCCCCCCCCAAGAGATTTGTTCTGCATGGCAGAAGAATCAAAAGGCCTTTTCTCATTGTATTGCTTCCTTGAACAGAGGCTGTATATTAAGTTAGAAGACATATATTTGTTACAGATACAGAAATTGTCTCATGGACCACAGTCTGTCTCATGTACAGCTCTCAAGTGCCACTTATTAAATAACATTACTCCCCAGAAAGAAAAATGGTGATCAAGGAGTATAATATATCATTCCTGGCCTGAGGAGTGCACAGCCTTATTTACTGTATGTCAAAATTAGGAAAAAAAAAAAAATGTTTACCAGGCCTTTATAGCCTCATACATAAAAGTAAAAAATGTAGCTCTGCTTGGAAAAGTAGCCTCAGAGAAATGGTATATCATCAAGTTAATTCTTTATTGTATCTTCATCTCTCATTTTTGAAAAAGCATAAACATGGAACAAGTGATTGAGGTGTAATATTTCCAGCGCACGGACAATAGGATCTTCCCTTCCCACCCTTACAGTAAGATCAATACAGAGGGCAATGTGTTAACATAGGTTTTTAAAAATGAAAAGACTGTCCTCCTGAAGCTCTGCATACAGTGCCATGAGCAAAATCAGTAGCAAATTATTTTCAAAAGAGGAGGGTTTTGCTATCATATATCTGCTAAGAGAAATCCTATTAAAACTCAATAAAGGCATAATCCACACAACTGGATTTGAAGCTTCGCCTAGTTGCCAGCCCATCTTCAAGACAGATGGAAGGGCTACATAAGGGGAGCAACACTGATGCTCATCAGCTCTCACATCTCATGAGCTTCTTTCCAGGGAACAGGTACAGCAGAGCAAAACAAGAAAACACACAGCATATATTTGGGAGGCCATTTAGGACTTCTAGACAGCAGCAGTAGCACACTAAATATCTTGTAGCCACTAAAGCTACTGCTACAACCTGGAGACTGTAAATACCACGATGCTTGCTGAGAAAGCGCTTAAGTAAACAGCTGGTTTCTGTGCTAACTCCAGTCAAAGCACAATTCAAGTATACTTGAATACAGAACACTCTTCAGTAGTCCAGTCTTCAGATTAAAAAAAAATATATATTTAAATGTCAAGGATCAAATCTGAAGAGTAAGCCTCTTTCTGAGGATGGAAAATGGGGTCTTCATCAGTAGAAGAGTTTTGGAGCTCCCAGCCCTGAAATAGCCAAGAAGCAGCAAGGAACTCTGAAAACCCCTAGAGGCAAGAGGCCAAGTCACCAGAGCACCCCTGGATTTTTCTCTAGTCTTTACCGGAGCTAAGTTTTTGCTTCTATAAAGTATGTCAATAGTTCACTTACCTGCAAGTTCTTATTAAAGAATCTCATCATTTGCCTGTCCAGCTATGTTTGTGAAAAACAGACACTATTCTAATCATTCTAGCAAACTGACAAAAAAAAATACTTGTTTTGCACAAGGCTGTAAACCAGGGATCAAGGAGCATTCTGAGGGTGCAGACTAAGTAGACCAACACTGATGACATGTCAGCAACCAAAGACCTCCAAAACTTTTCTTTACTTCATTAGAATCACCCCAATCTTTCTTCACCCAGCATCAGCCAGCTCCTTTCCACCTTTTCACCTGATCCTTTCCAAAAATATACTTAGAAAAAAAATGTAAAAAGAGCTTACCATCTTCTGCAAGTTATGACCCAAGCTGAAATCACCTCAAGGTGTTAATAGAATCATTACAGCACATCTCCAGGAGTAAATGTCAAGCTCTTCCTACTGAAGCAGCCAGCTCACAACAAAGTCTGTCTTCCACTTAGAACAGCACAAGATCATCCGCTTTCATATCCCAAATCAACATATTGTAAATCAGTCCCAGTGCACTGTCTGAAGACAGTGACATGGTCATTATGTCTCAGGTTCATACCTGAGACTAGTCCACCAGTTCACGGGATTTAAATCCATTAAGTGTGTTGAAAAAAAAAAAACCATCAAACAAAGCTGATGCTTTCTGTGACATCATTAACAAGAATCAGCTTGGTGCCTTTCTTTTTGTGCCCAAATGAAGTTTAGGAAGTTTGGCTACTGAAGTCAGTAGACCATGTAAAAAGGACTTGGTGTATCACAGATCAAAACAGCTCCAACTTTGAGCTTATCTTGTATTATATCCAACATTGATTGGGTAATATCATTCAATCCACTTACTGAAATGTGGTCTGAATTTGAAGCAGTAATGCACACTGAATATATTCATAATGAGCAAGCACTGGATGAGACTAGACTGATTGCAAAGGTTTCAGCATTCCCTATTTTTGATCTATACTCCTAGTATATTTGGGAGCATATTAAACTCTTGTGAGGTATTTTAATTGAGAAAATTAATCTGTACTTACAGCATTAGAAAGGTTGAATGCTTCCTAACAGTTTAGTTTGCCTTGCAATAATATTCCAATCAATCCTCTCTTATCTCAGCTCTGCATAAGGTTTGTAACCCTAACAGTATTGAGTTTACCAATGTATCAGTGATGCTTTTTTCCTTCTCCCCTGGCAGCCAGGGAAATATCTCAATTTCTAAAGATTATGCATTTCCCCCACCCTCACTCCTACCCACCCCAATACATATATGATTTCCCTTTGTTTCACTCCCCAAATATACCTCATTTGCACATATAAATATTTGAATGACATAAAATCTCATCTGGCAGACCCATCAAGATGTTGATGTTCCCATTTATTTTTTTTATTAAACTAAAAGTATTTATTTCATTATCAATGCATTAACACCTCTGCGAATAATTTTTGTTTATAACTAAAAACATTGAGGGTTGGTAGCTCTGCCAGTATAAGTCAGCATACTTCCTTTGATAAACCTGTGCTAGTTAACACAACCAGGACAGTAAATAAAAGTAGTGCTGAACTCCAAGACATGAACCAGTGCCAAAGAGATTTCACAGACCAACTGCTTATGTTTCCCCAAAGTTAAATTCAGATTGAAGCCACCCACTGCATTTTAAAGAGCTTTCTTTTTCAAGCATAGTATGCACTTCAACTTGCTTGAAAAAAATTTCACACAGAATAGTCCAATGGATACAGTTCTGCTTTGCAAAGCTACCAAGGATCAGTAGTTACACACTCTTACTCTGAAGCATGGAGGATACCTGGTGTAAAAGTAAACACAGCTCTGAGCAGTCATTTAAGGAAAAAAAAATCCACCAAACAAAAATGCATCAAACTAAATATTCTAATCCTGTGGCATCTGTTCACAAAGTAAAACTCCTGAAAACTTACTGAAGCTTCTGTTATACTACAAGATAAAATCTTATAGTACAGGTAAATCTGCTGCAAATATTCAAGATGATCTTATGCCTATGCTGGCTCATGTAACAGGTCAAAGCAATTCAGTTAGTGAGCTGGTGCCTCTTTCTGTAACTAACACACTTGATTTTTTATTTTAGGCTGTGTGGGAACCATTCTTTTTCCTTGCAAAGTCCTTCAATACTGTCCTTCACTAAAGGTAAGGATAAAGTTTACTTTCTTGCTTGGTAAATTATGACAGAACACATGTTTTCTATGCTGGTGGAAAAAGGCACAATATTACTGTGTTCCAGCGGTCTCATAACAAGAAAACAGAACAAATTAAAAGGTGTTTCCTATTCATAAAAAGCTTGTCGCAGGCAGTCTGTGCACACAGTCCCAGGCATGAATTGACAGTGTGAACTAAGCTCCCAACCCTCAAACTCCTGTCTGATTCAGCATGTGGGGCAGGTGTAGCACTGTGTCCAGCAGCACCAGCAGTTGCTGCTCCCAGTCCTAACTGCAGCTTCAACAAAAACTCAGTTGCTTTTAGCTCAGATGTAACAATAAATACCTACCCTTATCTTTGCAAGGCAATGTATACAGGGCCACAAGACTACAGGGAAGTGATTTTTTTTTTTTTTTTTTTTTTAATAAAAAACTGAAATGGGATTTGAGAAAGGGACACAGTCTTTCCTCTTTTCCCTGTCTTCAGCTTTGTGAGCAACAGTCTAGCTCAGTTATTTACACATGATATAAATGCTACTGCTTAAGCATTATGGATCTGATATTACCAAAAACATCACCTGAATATATCCAATGCCTGTTATGTTTGGCACAAGGCTAATTCTTAGTATTCTCTATTTGCCAGGGGAAATATTTCAAATAATTATACAGTTACAGAAAGCTGCATAGAAGAGTTCAGTATAGGTTATTTCACTCAAATCACACTCTTCATTGCTTTCTAGAGTCTCTTGGATTGCCCACTACAATTACATAGTTCAGAAGACAAGCAAACCACCTTTTTATTAAACATTAATAGAAATAAAGTAGCAAATTTCATGGATGCAACATGGTATTAGCCAGAATTCATACAATTCTGATGACAATTTAGGGACAATTTATTTTTCTTTTTGCCTTCTATTTTCATGACAGTTTCATGCCTTGATTTTTTCCTTGGGGGAGTGATGAAGAACAGTATGCTATTTAGATGAGTCTGGCCATCGACTTCAATGAGAATAAGGCTCGAACCAATAACGCATGTTATCATAAAAGCAGCTCACAAACTGTAACCAGCTAATTCTTACAACACTGCTGTGAAAGTGCGATTAGTGAAGCTATTATCCTCACTTTACACTGCAAAAAGAATTGTAACACAGAGGCTGAGTGACTGCCCAGGGCCTCAGAGGCGAACAATGTTTGTACAGGAAAATAGACTAAGAAAGAAGCTCTTGGCTTAAAGGGCAAAAAAAGCTTTTCATTACTTTTAAAGGAAGACAAAAGCAAGCTTTAGCCAAGAACATCCTTGTTAGATATTTAGGGGGGAAATTAAGATAGGGTAAAAAAAGCAATAATAATCACTTTAATAATCTTAAATGTATCTAACTTTTTTTAGCATACTAAAAAGCATCTGTGTTTATGCGGCTAAAAATGATCATGTAGTGAGTACAACAATATGCATTTCCTATGTACTTATTCACATTTAATCTTCTGAGAACCTGAAGTGGTTACATTCTTGGCTACAAATGGGCAACATAACACATGTACAGGTACTTAAGTTTCCAGAATGTTCAAAACTTGCCTAAACATTATGGGTAGGTATATCTAAATATGAATCCCCATAGAAGAGATAGATATAGCAATAACTATTAGGGTCACACAGATCATGGGAATAGAGAAGTTTGTACTGTATTACCATCTATCCTCATTTCTTCGACGACTTTGTTTTAAAAATCCCATTACTTTAACCAGGCTAGTGTTTGTTTCCTCTCTGTTTTCTGTAAGTATCTGAGCAAAGCCTTCCTCCCATGAGCAGAGTTAGACAAGAGATTAGTTATATTTAATGAAGGCTGCATTACTACTTACTACTTGAAAAGATGGGTTACAGCAACATGGAGAGTTTATCCCAGAAACTTTGTTCCAGTAAATCAGTATAGACTGAATACAGTCTCAGGGCAAGAAGTCATACATGGTCTTTTGTGTTAATTTCTCCTTTGACAGGTATGACACCAAGACAAGTAAAAAAAAAGCTGAAAATTACACATAGATGCCTCACTGTGTAAAATATAAGAAACTCTTTTGTCTAAATATAAGAAAATTGAGTTGCAGTGAGCTGCTAAGTTTTATCATCATTTCTAGAAACAATGTCATACATGAAGTCCAAAGGGTTGTCCACACTGAAAATTAGCATTTCTCTTTACTGACCTTTTCTCTCCAAATAGGTTCCTTTTGCCCACTAATAAGTTGAATCACGCAACACCCTTTTCTAAAGTACGGATTTTGCATAGCTAATAGGATTTGCTCCACTAGCTTAACTGGAAGCAGTTATAGGATTCAAAAGATACCATATGACGAGGATTGAAAGATCAGTGCCAGGTGACAATTGATGGGTCAGAGCTACCTACTCCAAGCCAAATTAATAACCTCTCCGCACAGGAGCTGAACTACTACTACAGTGTACTCAGTCAATAAAAACACTAGAAGGGCAGTAAGGGGACATTTAAGTCTTCCACAGGGCCAGAGCAGATTCGCCAAAGTTGCACCACTGGGGGAAGAGAGGATTCTGCAGTAAGGTAGCCACATTCACACACATAAACTACAGTGCTGAGCTGCAGGATTTAGGGGCCTTTTGGGGAAAGAAAAAAAAAAAGAAAACCACACACAGGAACACAAAACACAAACACATAAAGCAAAGGAAAACAATCCAAACAGACAAAGTATTAACAGCAAGTTAGCCAGTTAATTTGCCCCCATATAGATCTCTGGTATAAGGCCTTCATATTTAGTGAAAGAGAAAGAGCATCTGAAACAAAGCTAAGCAATACAAAGTTGACTAAGTGATTTTTCACCATATGGATTGCACTATCCAAGTAATGTGTAGAAAGTATATTCTTGGAATCATCCACAGCACAGCACTTCTCTTTCTTGGAAAGCAAAAATCATTATCTTGCCTTGGCCTGGGAGTGAACTTGGTAGAGATGGGGGGGTGGGGGGTGAGACATCAAATTTCAATGGCATGTCAGTTAATAGGTAGCAAAGGCAAGGGTGAAGGGATGTGCAAAAGAGCCAGGAGAAATATAAAGTGCCAGAAATTTTAAAAGGGTTTTTAAAACAGAGCAAACATACCTTGTTCCTTTGAGCAAGCTATAAATAAGCCCATGTTAGTGGGCTTTCTGCACTTGCATAGCTTAAGAGACAGCTCAGGATAGAAAGCACTGTCAGGCAAGTAGTTTTTTGCATGATGTAGACTCCTTGCTTATACTACAAAGAAAGCTGAAACACCTGACCTAAAACAGGGAGCAAAAGGCAAGAAGACCCCAAATTAAGTGTTGAAATCAAGGTCAAAACTGCAGGAAATGATTCTTGCTTCTCAAATTGTAAGCCCAAATTAGCAAAAAGTGTATTAAACCAGATTTGCAGATATGCATTGCAAAGACAAATCCGGTGGTTTATATACAGGTTTATTTCCTCTTCAGCCACTGAGCTTGTTAAATTGGTAAAAAATTGGTTAAAGAATAATCATAAGAAAAATGTCTATCCTTAATTACAGCCCAAGACCCATAACACCATATAAAATGAGATTTTTTTTGTTCCCCCTATCTCTATTGTTCAGACATTAGTTTCCATCTCAGAGACTGGACTATACAGAGGATTGATAACAACTACAGACTGGCAATGGAAAAGCAGCTTTTCATTGCCAGGCTGACAGGCGACTCCTGTCCCATCAGCAGAGATCTTCTGTGGCCTTCTGCAGCCAGCAGGCCAGCTGTCTTGCTACACTTCTTACCGGATGCATTTCCACATCAGAAAAATTAAGCACTGCCTAGAATAGAAGCTGCCCTGGGCTGGCACACAGAACTGCCCTCTCTCCAGCTACTGGCAGGCCTGGAAACCTGAACACAGGATGATGGCAACAGTATTGTCACCTTGCTTGCAAAAAAAAAAAAAAAACAAACAAGCCACACAATATACAATGAGCTTCAGCTACACTAATGTATTTTGTAACAATCCATTCAGTTACAGAGCAATTCTGGAGAAGCTGAGAAACCACTGCCTGTCTTTTAGCTGGGTTGCTTTGCTGCTGGGCATGTTCCCTTCCTCTTTTTGCTAATCCTACCAATACTGTTTGGCACTTGGATCACTCTGCCTCGTGCAGACTCATGTTGAGATTACACTCACCGTGGTTTCCTGTGAGGCCAAAAGCTACAACTCTAGAGTGGCTGCATAGACCAGCTGCTTGCCAGAAGCAAAAACCTTGGAAAGCTAAGTAGGGAGTGCAATTTAATACCCATTCCTTTGACTAGGTGAACACTTTGACCCAAGATATGAAGCAGCAATTGCTGAAGTGCACTTACAAAATTGTGGAAAGGAACTCTACTGTAATAATGAGCAACAATATTCTCCAAACTGGGTATGTGCAATGCATCATTCAAAGAAGCTCTCACACTGATCACAGGCAAAACAGAGGCAGAGACAGAATGCGCTCAAGGAAACACTTAATGCCAGCTTTGCAGAAAAAGATTTCTAGTGAAAAAAGGCTTTTCTATGTGGAGATGACTGGGCTTCCCAGGAACACTCTACCTTCACAGAAATAATGTCTGTCTGCATCTTTATATCCTGGACATGCTAGAGCTAGGCAGGTCTTGCTACGTGCTGCATCTTTCATACTTCTATGATGCTTTAAAGCTTAGTGCCATTATTATTACATCGGCAATTATCTTTTGGTACTGCTGAGGTCATTAAACACTAGGCAACAGAAGTCACACCTGATCTTCTCACTATAGTCACAGATTTGTTTTTAAGACAGCAGCATTGATAACAAGAAAGGGAAAACTATTGCTCTACAAGTCAGTGATAAAGCTGTCATGTTACTCAAGTTCTGGAAGGTAGCCTGTAGCATGAGAAATACATCAGCAATTTTGGAATTCAAGTGGTCCAGGCAAGATATATCATTTATCACTGAAGCCAGGATTAGCATGCTTGACTGAACTATACAATGATGGGAAATGAAAACTCAAGCTTGAGATTTCTTCTCCATAGAGAAACTGCCAGAAGAGTGCTCAGGGTGCTCACCTTATACACTTCTCTAAAACAAGAGCACTCCCATTAGGGATTTTTTTCCTTATCTTGTGCTGCCCAGCAGTTAAGGAACAAGGTTGAAAGAGAGAGGCATGGCATCTTAAGATGCTTAGGTTTCTCCAACTTCCTCCTGCAGTTTTGCATGTGGTAGTTTCGAGATATATCAGAAAAAAAGCAAGAGTAGAAGTAATCAAACCTACTTGTTTCTTTACACAGGACAGCTATTGTTCACAATGCTTTTTCTTAACCTGAGTTACCAACTATTGCAGTCTTCTAGTTTGAAGCATAGAAAGCTTTTTTTAAAAAAAAAAACCAAAACCCAAAAACAAACACAAAAAAAACCACACCAAAAAAACCACACCACACCAAAACCCACACCACAACACACCAAGCCCAAAATGCCCTAAAATTACAAAACTACCATGTGAAACCACCTTCCACCCAGCAGCCAAGAATCCTAGGTTGAGGCTGTGGGTCTATTTAAACCATGCCTGTCATGGCTTGGCAAGTTTCCTTGCAGTTGGTGGTTTGAGAGGGGTCCAAAGAGGCTGCCTGATCACCAGTCCTGGACACAGCCACGCAGCAGGATGTCTCCACATCTGGCAGCATTTATTATTGCTCTCCTGACTCTAGCAGGGAAAGGAGGAGGGAATGGGGACTGGCATGCTGCCAGTACTCTTTAGCTGGCCTGGGATAAGAAGGGGGCATGACTTTCCATCTTCTTCACAGCCATCAGCTCCAGCTGAGAGCTCTGCTGGAACAGCTTTACTTGCTGGCTTACCCCAACTCTGTAATAAATGTTGTTGACATCAGAGATCCATTTAGACACTTCGTTATCAGTGTTATATTGCTTCCATGAGCACATCACTTAAACCAGCTAAAGCCAGCACATTTTAAAAAACCAAAGCTATTCAGAAACTGAAAAGCCCCAAACCAAAACATCTAAAACCAGAAGCATTTTAATTTGTTAAGAATCCAGTAAGCAAATTATGACAGAAGTTTTACCATCTCAGTATTCAGTTTTTCTTGCTGTCCCAGGAAAGAAACAGCTTGACCTAGAGGATCCTGTCAATTTTCTCTTTTACCCATGTAGAAGAATAAAAAACCAAAACCAGTAGCTACAGTTCATCACAATAAGGCAGCTGAAGAACTTTTGGAGGTTTATTAACTTTCTGCAATGGAAATCTCTTTCTGGAAAAATTATGGATTTTGTGGGGAAAAATTATGTTTGAGTTAGGGGGATAGGATGGATGACTGACTTTGCTCAAGGTAAAAAGCACTCTCTCACTCCAGAGAAATAGTTTTGAGTGACACAGTATGCTGGGATACTGCAGTAGTAGAGAAAGAGACATTTTATACTAGCTGATAAAGAGAGGGTAGCAAAAAGAACTAGTTGGCATAGTTGTGATTTTACCGCTTAAGACCACTTTTCCACACCTAGAATGGTCTCTCTACAGGAAGAAACCAAAATAAAACTATTTCTGATCTGCACTCCTACAGATATTTTTTTTTTTTTTGTTTGTTTTTTAGGGGCCAATCTACTAATTAATCATAAAAGAGGCCTCGAGATCCAAAGCTTCTTTCAGGGTGCACCAATAAATAAATAACAAGCAATGGTCCCTAGAAAGGCCTGCTAATTAGTTTACTCAAACCCTGCCTAAAAAGTTCTAATATCCTAAGATTAAAATACCTTTTTTCAACAGTAGCATTCATGAAATCAAGGGTATTTTACATGCTTTATAATTGATGAGATCACTTCTTGATTTCCTCTGTTCCAAAGCACACAGAACTCAGACCAAATTTTGTCCTCATTTAAGGACATGTCCTCATTTAAGCTGACCCCTTGGTTTCAGATGAGTATATAGCTCAGGTCAGAACTCGCTCTGCTCCTGTATTTACCGAATGAGATAGACATGATCTCATCAGGGCATTAAAGATCCTCTATAGGATGAGTAGTCACATATAGTGAGTGTACTGTTGTCTGTACCTGTCAAACACCAAGCAAGCATGTGCACATTGAACACACCCTACATGAGTTCTCACAGAAACAGCAATATCCAGTTTGCAGTGAAAATGGAAGTAAACACCAGTGGTACAAATAAGCTACTACAGTTTTAAAACAAGTGTCATTTGACAATTTTTGTTGTTATTGAGACAAAATTTTGTGTTCCCAAGAAGTACTGGGCAGACTCAGTTTGGCCATAGGATAGCTGCAATGATGCCAACTGAGGAGATGTAGCACATACTGGGTTTAATCTACGTTCTTCTCCATTCAGAATTCAATTCTTCAGTCTTGACAGGATTTCCAAGAACCTCTTTATCTTTAGTGATTTTTACTAAAGAGATGTTTTAAACTATAATTAAAATCTCTCAATCTGAAGTTGTGAAAAGTGTGGGGAAATTCTTGCTTAAAACGCAAAGCACAAATACTGGACCCCATTTCATAATCCAAGCTTCCAGTTAGTAACAATTCAACATGGCTAAGTGCTTCTCCAAGGAGCCTTGCAGATTACAAGGAGATAATACAAAACAGAAGCCACATTACTAAGACTATTTAATAAACTAACTGCACATGCTCTGCTACTTCTAATGGCTCTCTTGTCCATACAAAAAGTTCTCTGCCTGGGAGATCCAAGTAACCTGTAACGTTTAGCAAAAATGTGTAAGGCCGCCTAAGAGATAATTGATCCCATAGTCATGGAATCTAAGTCACAAAACAGGCGCTTGGTGAAGCTTGTGCAGAGATGAACACCGCCTAAGAGAATAATCTGAGGGCCATAACGTACTATAGTGAAAAAGCACAATTTGAAACCAATTAGCATTATGACAGTTTTGGTAAGTACCTTGTGCAAACACCTGTAATATCGCAGAGTATTGCTTTAAACAGGGAGAATCAGGAAATAAAGCTCTCGTGTTTCACAGACAGACAACGGTACATAACTCCAGATCCTGAGCAGATGTAGATGGTACAGCTTGCTTATTTCAAGTAATTTCGGACTAAGCTTTGTGCTAAAGAGGTCCACCCCATGGTTTCCTTTTTGTCCCCAGAGCTGCTTATCAACTCCCAATCCTATTTGGCCAGTCGTGCACTGAACATAGTGATCAAAGTAGCGTTTTGGTCTCAAAAAAAAATATCCATGTTTCTAAATTGAATCGTGCAGAAACAATACCTATGTACTGCAAAATTGAAAGTGATATTGTATGCTATCTTTTCAAAGGAGAGCTCTGACTTCCCACTTAATTTAGTAAGTGCATAGTTATAATAGCTGAAAAGCCTTTTATGGTCGACAAATAGGACACTAGTGACCAGAAATTGAAGTCTCATCTGTAACACTTACAAACAATGTATTGGGGAACTGAATTGAACACACTGAAGAGTGCTTGGATTTTATTTAAAATAGGTGGAGAATAATGCACTCTATGAATTACGTACAATTCAGTTCACATAAGTATTGCAGAATGCACCAAAAGCCTCCTGCCAGCTGCTACAGGGATCCAAGATAAAGCCAGATTAAGGACCTGCGTTGCCTGCCTCTGACAGGAGGTGTATTAAAGATCTTGCTCCAAAACAGAAGCCAAACAAGAAAATGTTTCGCAGTGTAATTGAGAAGGTGGTAGCAATATCTTTGCAAAGCAGAAAGAAGGGAGAAATTCTTTGCCTTGCTTCTGAATATTTCTTGAGGCATTTTTCTTAAGATATTGTGTGAAAATTCAGTTTAATTTTATATAAAACAAGCCCTCCCAACTGTGAGTAAACAAACAGTGCCTTTGTTACCTGTTCCTGCAGCTAACTGTTTTTTCTAGTAACTTTTCAAAACACACAGCTTCAGAATAAGGTAATATTAGATTTTATATATTTTTTTAAATTTTTTTCCTGAACATTTGAACTTGAAAGTTAGTTTAACTGCCAAAAATTAAATGTACTTAGTACATCCATTTCAAAATTTTGCAGTAAGTAGGCTGTGTAAGGTCTTATTTCAACACTTTCTGGTAGAAACTTACTTGTGAAAGGATCGTATTTAATTCTACTATATAGATAGAAAGTTAATATTCAGAGGGAAACAAGTCAGTCATTGTAAAAGAGAAAGTCATACAGAGCAATAACACAAAACTCTTTCAATAAAGAGTTGCTTTTTTACAACTGATTAGTCTTTCAAAAATAAAGTTAAAGAAACATTAAAATCCTGTAACAATCAAATCAAACCCAGTATTTAAATAGAGAAAAACCTTCAGTTTTGGCTTAGTCAAGCCCATTCTTCAATGTCAGAAAACTCCTTAAATAAGCACGGCTAATTTTTGCTTCAGATAATGCTGAATCAGATTTGTTGTCTGCATTTCAGTCAGCTGAGTGCTAAATTGCATTTATTCCATCTAAATGGACCACAGGATTTGACTATATTATTTTCTGTGTATCAAGTGCCATGCACTGTTAGTCTCATAAAACACTTAGAGAAACAGTGATCATATATTCCCCCTGTCACACCACCACCACCACCACCACAAAAAGGAAAGAAATGTGCCAACGGGTAGCTGAAGAAAGGACTCATTTTGACACGCATGCAGAAGATGTGCGGGTCTCTGCACAGATTAATTCTCCCTCTAAACCAGACTACAGATGTACATTAATGCTTTCATTGCTGTACCTGTAACAGTCAGTATGGAGGCTCATTATACCTAACCCCCATGTGCCAGCCAGAGTTCAGCACAGCTATTTGTCAGACAATCTAGGTTAGAACCATTCTGTTTCTTTGTCCACATTATCATAAGCAAGATCTTCAAAAAGGGCATTTATTTTGCCCTTACATTATCTCTCACCTTTAAATTAAAATGGACTAATTACTGAAACCATTAAAACATTTGTGCAGCTTTAGAGTACTCATTGTCACCTGCAACTGCTTTTAACTGTAGTTTTAAGAAGTGACGTAGGCAATTTCCTGGTGTATCAGATTTTGGGATGGCAGCTGCCCATGACCACCTTTTTCAGCTTCCAGTGAAAAGCTCTTATTCTCCCCACAGACGAACATCCAGCGAGACCAAAAAAAAGAAGATGCCTGGGAACTTGCATACAACTTTGAGGCTAATACCAGGGGTATGCTTTTTTCTCGTTGTTTGGTTTTGTTTGTGGTTATTGTTTTTTGGGGTGGGATTTTTTTTTTTGGTTGGTGGGTTTGGGTTTTTTTTTTTTGTTGGTGGGTTTTGGGTTTTTTTTGGTGTTGGTTTTGTTTCTTTTAAATTATTCTTGGTGTCATATTTAGTTAGCAAGAACTCCTATAATAATTTTAGCCTACTTCTTTAACATTATGTGCTACTCAAGGTGGTATCCAGTTAAACACGAGTAATAATATTTCTAGATAGAGATAAACAGCAGCTTTCCCACTGCAATTTTTAGTGGTTTGTTCCCCCCACCCCATCTCTGTTACCAACTTCCCACCTCCCAGTTGGTTTCCATAGCTTTTCCCCCCACTTCCACCAGTTGGCAAACTTGTAAATAACACAGATTCTCAACCATCCCTCCTCCTCTCCCACTGCACTGACCTTTATGCAATACCACGTAGAAGGCAGTCAGACTCCAGATTTGTCATTCTGCCACATGGCATCGGGAACCACTGTAGGGACCGAAATGGAAAATCCAATTCAGACTTAAAGGTATTTAAGATATGGAAGAACAAGTACAGAGTTTTTGCTTTATATTTGGCCTGACTTTTCCACCCCTGAGTCCTCAGACAAATTCTGACAGTACTGACCTATTTCAATAGCTACTTTTACCTTGCACTTGACTGTGTCACTTTTCACTGCAGGCTCACAAATTGATCTACAATTCCCTTTTTCTCCTGATAGTTAGACAGTAACAGATTGTCCACACATCTCCTCAGAGAGGTATGAAATTCTATAGTCTGACATAGGCAGGGGTATCCACACTGAACACCTTCCCATTTTAAGCTTCTTTTATCCCTGTAGTGTGTCTGTGGTTTTTCCCTACTATTTTAGCAAGTATAACCCATCAAGTTTCTTAATGTGGTGCACTTAAAGCTTTGTCTGTTAAAAGTACAAATGCATTTTATGCAAACTAATCCTCACAACTCCTTTCTAACATGAGAAAAATCTTATTCATGCTCCTCTACTGTTTATACTCCAAAAAAGTACTCTACCACAATACTACACAAACCTGAACAAAGACCCATCACTACAACAGAACGTGTTCAGAACTTGACAGCAAGACTGATAAGCAGACAGATAACATACTAATGAGTAAAATGTCTGTAGTCTATTAAGTGGCTAATGAAGGTATTCAAGATACCTGCAACATTTTAAAGAGGAAAATATGTAAAGGTCAAAATATGGCATTTAATAAATACCATAAACTCGTGGCATACTAATCTGTCCACTTAAAGTGTGGATAAACAAATTAGCAGAAACAATCTTTTTATCATACAAATCTTACCCGGTTATATAGAACAGCATACATGTTTACTGATTTCCATTATAAGTACAGGAGATGTAACAAGTCAAAGCTGCTGAACACTCAGATGGCACTGCACACATGAAGTATTTGTTTACTAAAATAGGTTGTTATACTTGATCCTTATCCTGTCCTGAAAAGACAAGTAGACCTGCATACTGGGGCAAGGCTAAGCCTTAGGAAAGATGATGTGGAAAGACACTGGAGCAGCAGAGCTAGCCACAAGTGAGCATGTCCTCCCAGAATCATATTTTTAGAGTGCCACTGTCTCTGCAAATACTTAATGCAGAGGGGTAGAGAGACCAGGAGAAAATAACCCATATTAGCACTGAAGCTGTTTTGATTTCTCAGCAGGACTGATTTGGGCATGAGCATAGTGCAGAGACTAGCAATGTAAACACAGACCAAAGGAGAGACATGTACACAACACAAAACTAGCAACCATAAAGAGCAGCTGTAGAACCTATTACTGACATTTAGTACTACTACCCACTTTAAATGATAAATATCCTAAGGGTTAAAGTCCAAAACTATCAGAAGTTCCAGCCTGAAGCAGTGTTTGTCTAAGTGATAATTGTGTTCATTTCTTCCTGCGTATTAGGCTAACAGCAGCGATGAAGGAAAAGTCCTCACAACAGACCTTACAAAAGGCTTTGTGATAAACAGCACCAGATAAGGCCATCAGCAAAATAGCTCTACATGTAGTGATGTTCTCTAGCTCTCTGTGCAGTTTGTTTCTATGAGATGCATTGAAAAACATGTGTCTCGCAGCAATAGATATGAAAAAAGACAAGCTGTGTTTTTTCCCTAAAACCAGTCAGACCACACAGTAGGTAAAGGCACCAGAGGAGGACACAAGTAGACTTGCTTTGCCCTATTTTTCCTGTGTGACCTTGGGCACGACTTAATTGTCTGACTCTCAGTTTCTCCCCCACACAAATGGAGATAACTACACAGGAACTGAACCAGCAACAAGTACATAAAACAAAGAAGGATGTCATGCTGACATCCATATAGCAGCACCTGTTGTAACAGGACAAGGGGCAATGATTTTAAACTAAAATAAGGCAGATTTTTGTCTAAATATAAGATAGAAAGTTTTTACAAAGAGGGTAGTGAAACAATGGAACAGTTTGCCTAGAGAGGTGGTAGATGCCCCTTCCCTTGAAACATTCGAGGTAAAGTTGAATGGGTTTCTGAGCAACCCGATTTCATTAAAAATGTCCCTGCTCACTGCAGGAGGAGTGGACTAGATGATCTTTAAAGGTCCCTTCCAACCTAGCCTACTCTCTGATTCTATTTAAGTTATAATTTCACTGCCTTTTATGTTTTCCCTTCTTTCCCCCTCAACATATAAAGATACTCTACTACTGTTTTATCACCGGGAAAATGAAAATCAATTGAACAGGTAGTAGTTTAAAAACTTGAAAGAGTTCAAATAAAGACTTCCCAATAATCAAGCCTTAATTAGGGTCTAGTAACCCAACGCTTTGATCTGTATAGAGTAAATGGAAATTGAGGCTGCTACAGGCTGGCCTTGACCATTAACTTGTTCTCCCTTTCAAAGGTCTGAACTTAAGCTTCAAATACACAGAAAGATGACAGATTTGTTACAAAATATAATCAAGTATTGCAGCTTTAGACACACCAAGTTGAAATTTCCATGTCTATCAACATTACATATGAAGATGGCTTGCTTATTAAGATCACAGAGGCTACAAGAAGAGAGGGAAGCCACACCAGGGCTTGCTCGCTCTGCAGCATGTTCCTCTCCCCATCCCAGCAGCCTCCAGACTTTGCCTGCAACAGCCCATAACACAGCACAACCCATGGTCCCTGCAGGAACAGAGACTCCCATGTCCCCACTTCCACAGGGACAATGGGGGCTGCTCTTTTGGCACTACAACCAAAATCTTGGAGTCAAAGGGAAATGCGCCACGGACCTCCATGAGGCTAAGCCTCGCCCTTTACCAAGACCATGAAGCATAACAGCATTGACTTATTTCCAGTCTTGGAATAAGTCCCAATGACTTATTGATACTCACAGGCTGCAGGAACATGCACATACTCAGTGTCCTGCGTCACTCAAGCTGCATGAATTTGCACTGTTTTTTCAGAGCGATTACTAGAAGCAGGATATTTTTACCTTCATGTTGAAAAATACTTTAAAATAAAATCCAATTTTACATTATTTATAGGTTATTTCATGACATAAGTCAGAAAACATTTAATACAAGACATCATTGTACCAAGTCATGTCCCAAGCTTCATACTCATGAGACATCAGATTAAGATAAATATTCCATTTTTAAAAGCTTTAAGGGGGGGGTGTTGCTACTTCATACTTGAAACTTCTTACCTTATTTTCTAGATCAAAATATTTGCCTTTCCCCTGTAATGAGACACATCGTTATTTTCCAGATCAAAGTATTAAACTCTTTCTAAACAGAAGAGCAGCTGCTTTCAATATCTTTGAGCTTCTAGCATTAAATTTAAAAAGGCCCTTTTGACTATGGGGCCAGTCAGGGACTTCAGTTAGTTAGTACCCAACCAGAAATAACGCAAAAGCTATATATAAAACACAGTACATTTTAAAATTACAAAGGTCTATTAGTCAATTTGAAGTTTCAAATGCCTTCTAAAATACTTAATTTCAGGAAACATTCTAATATAATTTTTTGTTTGAATATGGAAAGAAAGCATAACAAGATGTTGGAACTTCTACTGTAACAAGTTATGCATGTTAATAAGCTCCAGGTCTAAACCAAGATACTGAGAAGTGGAAGCAGCTAGAAGGATCCAGTTTATGAGAAAATGTTTTAAACTTTTATTTAATAACCTGGAATTGGTCATAGCAGTTCATCATTTTCCCTCTGCAGCAGAGAATTTCTACAAGCCTTCAGTTTCTGTGTGACTCTGCCTTTCCAGCACTTTCACATTTTGATTTGTTTATTATCCAAGAACAAACTTCAAATATCAGACTTTTTTGCACAACAATGCTGCAACCATTAGCAGGGACATCTTACAGAAGAGTCAGAGAGCAGTGAAATGCCAGGCAGAGACCAGGAGTACCTCCTTAGACCACAGCCACATTCTGGCCACTAAAGTTTTCCCAGAGCAAAGGAGTCTCCAGAGCAAGTACACTGCTTACTCCAGCCACATGTTCTGCCATTGCAGGCTAACATCTTTTCATAGCACAGCTCATTGTCCTCAATACCATACGCTGTTCTGTGACCATTCAGCTTACCATCTGAAATACTGGAATAAGATTTAACTCGCACAGAGTTTCACTGTCATGCAGCCTAAACACCTCTGCCCTGGTGTTCCCAGAAAGCGAGCTCTTTTGGGAGGAGGATTTTGATAAAATACTGAAGTCCTAGTTCCTTTGCCCACTATAGGCTGCAGCTCCTCTTGGGTTTCTTTTGATTTACTCCCCCAGTACCAAAATGAGAATAGATAATTCCTAACTTGTAAACCTAGCTACTTGAAGCCCTTTGTATCCATTTTGAGTAAGCGGAAAAGCACGACTCTGCTTTGACTGTCTTCGGAAGAAGCAGAGCACTTTATGCAGAGTGCAAAAATCATTCAGTCTAAACAGAGAAAAATCATTGTTTTTGTGGACAAGATGATGCATACGAAGGAAGTGGTACTGAAGTTTAAGTACATGCAACAGGGCATGGTTTCAGCTGGAGCTGGGGCTTCTTTCATTGTTAGGGAGGGCCCACAAAAAGGAAGATTCAAAGAAGAGAGAAGGCAGAGCAACATTCACAAGAGGAAGAAGCAGCAGAACATTGGGAGGAGAAGTGGGTTCAGCCAAAGTTGAACCAGAACCAGTCCCTTTAGAGACTCAAAAAACACAAGCATTCCCAAGCACAGCACCCACACAGAGGGCATCCCTGCTGTGGGGACACCCTGCAGCTCCCATCACCAAGCCCCAGGTGACAGCAGCAGCACTGCTCCCAAATACACTCCGTAAGCACTCACAGCGACCTCCACACCACCTAGCCTGCAGTAAATCCTCATCAGCATTTACTCTGAGGAATTAAAGGATTACTTCACTAGAACTGCCTGAAATAAATACTCTGGAGACAGCTTCTTTAACAGTTTACCAAATGAACAAGCCTGGTTTAGTTGAGGCACCTCTAAGAGCTGCCTAAGATTAAGCAGTAGGCTCCCACTGCCCTCTCACCCACCAGAAGCTCAGCCCCAGCACAGGCCAGAGCAGGCATCCGTTCAGGCAGCATCAGCCACAAGAGCCAGGCTGCACATGCCTTTGTGTTTCATGCACTAAGGGGCTGATCCCATAACCCTTTATCAGGGTAAGCAACCCTGCACAAGCTTTAATTCCTGACAAAAGCCAGACAGCCCAGAACCAAAGGAGAACAGAAGTGTGAGAAGGCATGGAAGAAGTTGGGCTCTCACTGTCCAACCACTTCTATAAATAGGCAACAAGTTTATATGGTTGGTCTTCCAAAGATAACCCTCTTTACTGAATAAATCCCTTGTTCCTCAATTGCAGAATAAACCTCAATGCTGTCCCAGCTGGCAAGACTGTAGCACACTAACTCCTACAGTACATTTAGAGGGTACACACATACAGAAGATCAAGAAATAAGACAATAGCTGCACACAGCCAGCTAGACAGCACAAGTACATCAAGAGGGAGGCAGGACATGTGGAAGCACTGGAAAGCACAGTCCCTCCGGGCTGCGTATTGAGACCAGTGCTGTTTAATAACCTCATCAGTAACATAGACAGCTGGATCAAGCGCACACAGCTTGGTGCTGTCTGCAAACTTGCTAAGTGGTCAAGTTGACACACCAGAGGGATGGAATGACATCCAGAGGGATATGGACAAGCTCAAAAAGTGGGCCCATGTGAACCTCATAAGGTTCAACAAGACCAAGTGCAAGGTCCTGCTCCTGGGTGAGAGCAACACAGGCTGGGGGATGAGTGGATTGAGAGCAGCCCTGAAGAAAAGGACTTGGGGGAACTGGTGGATGGAAAGCTGGACATGAGCCAGCAATGTGCACTCAGAGACCAGAAAGCCAACTGTATCCTGGGCTGCATCAAAAGAAAAAAAAAATAAAATAAAAAAATTCAAAAAACATGGCCAGCAGATCAGGGGAAGAGATTCTGCTCCTCTACTCCACTCTGGCAAAACCTCACCTGGAGTGCAGAGTCCAGCTCTGGAGTCCTCAACACAAGACATGGACCTGTTGGAATGGGTCCAGAAGAGAGCCACAAAAATGATCAGAGAGCTGGAACACCCCTCCTATGAGAACAGGCCAAGAGAGTTCTAGTTGTTTAGCCTGCAGAAGTGAAGGCTCCAGGGAGAGCTTATTGCAGTTCTTCAGTACTTAAAGGGGCTTTTAAGAAACATGGGGACATTTTTTTAGCAGGGCCTATTGTGACATAAGGGGTTTTAAAAAGTTTTAAAGTTTAAACTAAGATTACAACTTTAGTTTAAAACTTTAAACTAAGAGAGTGTAGATTCAAACTACATAAGGAAAATGAGTGTGGTGGAACACTGGAACAAGTTTCCTAGAGAGGTGGTAGATACCCTGTTCCTGGAAATATTCAAGGTCAGGTGGGACAGGGCTCTAAGTAACCTGATCCATAAAGATGTCCCTGCTCACCACAGAAGGGGTGGACTAGATGACCTTTAAAGGTCCCTTCCAACCCAAACTGTTTTATGATTCTGGGTCTACCACTCCACATTCTGGAAGTACTGGCAACTTAAGGAAGCATTACCTATTTCAATCTGATCTTCAAGCTTATTTGGAATTTTATTACATCCAAAACAACATCACAAGAAGCCTGAAAAAGTTCTAAGCATTAACTTCTTTAAATCAAGCACAGTTTACACTCAAATGCTCCCAGAGCATCAGCCAAAAGCCCCACACCAAGCCAACCTCTAGACAGCAGAGATTTAGCACCAATGCATTGTACAGATTCAGTACGTCAAATTCCACAGTTTGTGTCACATTCAAAACAACACAAAAGAGGAGCACAGTGGGGAGACATTATAACATTAAGGAAAAAAGAACCTAGCCACCATCTTGTTAGCTTGTCATCTGAAATACAGTTGTCCAGGAAAAACAACCAATGCACCCAGTGGGGATACCTCAGCTGGGAGTTCAGAATTAAAATTCAGTTTCCCTATCCTTTCAATCAAAGTTTTCTACATTTCAGGACATAAGCTTCAGACCAGAACAGAGTAACTTAAGTGACCACTCAATAGCAGTCAAATGCCTTAAGGCATTCCCAGATACTTACAGAAGTTGAAGGAATAGGAGAACGGAATGCTTTTCCCAAGGGGTTTCCTGCATGGTTAACCATGGAAACCCCTGCATCATTGGCCTCATCTGTTCCATCTACTGCCCTAGCCTGGAAGGCCAGAAGCTCCATGCTCATGCTTATTCCAGGCCAGATGCCACCACAGGCACACCTAAAGCGAGACCTCCAAATTCAAATTAAGGCTACTTAATCTGTCAATAATGGAAATACACAACAGGCATACAAATCTCCCAGCTGCTATAATTCAATATGGAAAGACTGAGACTTGTTGCTTGAGGTTATGGACAGGAACCAAGGAAATATCCAGTCTCTCTAGAGACTCTATTTTAGCTCCCTCAGACAAGTGATCAAGCCCTTGGCTAAGCCACATGCCAACTGTTACTAACTATAACCATCAACCCAGCTACAGCCACATGAACCATCTCAGCCAAGGCCAATGATAACACAAGCAGAAACCAAAGTGCTCACTCCCAGTAATAGGCAAGTGGATTTTTAGAGCTTAAAAAAAAAAAAGCCAGAGTAACTCAGTTGAATTTAGTGGTATTCTCTCATATATGAATATAACTGTAGCACCTATATAGACATACACAAATATAAAAAATTTAGCCAGTTTGTTTCTCTCCACAATTATCAGGACCTGTGTTACAGTGAGGAACTTTTGAAATATATGGTAACAAACCAGAAGTTTAATAGTATGATTACAAATACTTTTTCTGCAAGTACAGTCTTCTTGATAGTCACTCTTGGGCTGTTACAGTGATAGATCTTTCATCCAGTGCAATATACCAGCCTGGTCTTCATATAAATTTAAAAAAAGGAAGAAAACAGAATTCCCAACTATTTGAGCTATGGGAAGGAAACATTACACCTCAATTACCAAGCTTCCACATGGACTACATGGAAGCAAAAGCCATGAGGAGCCCATTTCATCTACTTGGCTGGCAAGCTTGGAACAAAAGGAGTTTAGGAATCCGCTGCTAACAGCCCAGATCACAACCATTTGCTGTTCCCCCTTAAGAAGTGGCAGGCAGTAGCTACTAACATGTTCTGTGGGATCTGGGACAGTTCAGTAAGAGTTACGCATCCCTATTTTCATCATTTTTCATGAAATGCTTTAAGTGTTAATAATGCAATCGGCCAGAGACTATTAAATACTGACTGAAGTGACAGTTCTGCTATATTATTACAGTGTTTGCACAGCAATCATTCTGCAGGTTAAGTTATTTTGGGATGAGTAGTGTTTAAATTAAATATAGTCCCCCGTGTTCTTATTTCATTTAAAGTTAACCCAAGACTGCATGCCTGAACATTGTGCAGAGTAGGTAACTTTTGCCGAGTCTCGTTTGTTTGGTTTTTTACCCCTTACTCTTCCTTTTGTCAAGCAACATGGGGAATTTGAAAGAATCCTGCTGCAATACTTCACAGACTGCCCTTAGCATGAGCCACCACAGAGCGTGAATGACACTAACTTGGTAAAACCCAGGCTTAAGTAATTTAACCCAAGTAACACACACACACAAACTCTGCACACCATTTTATCCATTACTACTAGGCTTCAACTTGAGAAAAATCTGAATCTAAATTTCTAACTTGTTTTCTACTAAAATCAGTAGCACTTTGAGTCAAAGTGAATAAAGAGAGAAAAATCCCAGGTCTATTCAAGTCAGCCCTTTCTCTGTGAACAGGGATAACAGAGCTATTGTATTTAAGTCAGAAAGAACATCTTCAGTCTTTGCTATGGTGCTAATATGGTTGGACACAATTGTTTAGCTATAAAAAAAACATTCTTCAGATGTGTATTATCTCCTTCATACAGTTTATGTCATTAATCAGATTTAACTAATCGCTTTCCTGGAAAGTAAGCGCACTGCAGTACTCACAATCTAGCTATTTCTTAAGACGGAACCATTTAAGGTTGCAGTTTATACTCCACTTTCCCCAGTGGCTTGAAAACCCATAGCAAACATTGGCATTGTATCCATTATTAACACTTATTCAAGTACATTTTAATAAACACAACATACATTGCATCAGCCTTTGAACTGCTCATGCTAAGATGGTTTCATAGATCATTTACTGTTCCTGCTATGCCGCCAAGTGCATTTACTGTTAGCTGAGTGACAATCTGATTTGTTTGACCCGTTCTATTTACTTTTTTTTTTTTTTAACAAAGAACAACAACATGTTGAGGCTCTAGGGAAACCAAAGTGGAAAAAAACCCCACAGCATTTTAGATAGAAGTCTGCAGGCTGGCCCCTTCTCAAAAGCTCTGACAGAGAATAAGCACAGCCCACAGTGGGTGCAGAGGCCACATTCAGTCACAAGGTTTATTTACATTTTAAGATGAAATAGCTACACTCAGAATAGAATAGATAAGGTAGAGAGAAGCAGCAGGATGCTCAATAATAATTTTTATTATCATAAGAACTAGTAACGAGACTAGACCCCACACAAAAAATAAAAAGGAAAAAACCTCTCCCTGACATAAAAATATATAAAGATATACCACCAATGCAGGGACCAGTGCATTCAACTCAATAGGTTTCACATTAGTCAGTCCCCAGTACCTATAGTCTTCCAGAGACAGGACAGAGCGCAGTCAAAAAGCTCGATCCACACTCAACAAAATACTTTCATACTCACACAGCTATAGGAAACCAAACCAACAAATTTAAAACCAAGCACTTCAAAATATATTTGCTTAAAAAACAGATGTGGTATCTCAAAACACTTCAATCCTTACCTCCTTTTTTTGAGCCTTGCAGCCTCAACAAGATAAAACATCAATAACTTACCTACCAGTCCTGCAAATCTACACAAAGCTGATAACAGCACACACACTCCCACCAGCCCCTGTGCTGCAGCCACTTCAACAACCCCAGGCACAAAGAAAAGCCCTCCTGCAACCACCCCCCTCCCAAATGAAGCAGCCTCCTGCCCAGCACTCATTGGAAACAGCTGAGAGACAATAGCCACCCAGACAGCTCCGGCTCTGAACCCAGGGCCAAGCCCCACCAAAGGCAGGCACATAGCTCACACCTGAACAACATCAATGTTGTAGGGACGTATCTGAAATACCAGACAATGGAGAACAAGACAACTGCAAGTGAACAGTAGATAACCTAGGCAGATCAAAACCCTGTGTCAAAAGTTTTACTATGGGAATAGTTTTAAAACCCATTCTGATTTTTTTTTTCCTCTCTTCTGTATCACAAGTGTGTAGGTTTGGCTAACAGGACATACAAGATAATGCTGCTGGTCAAAGACATAGGCCTCACCTGTTCCATGAAAAAGGTCAATCCTCCAACTCGATGCAGTTAACAGACTCACCACCTTTTCTAAGCATTGAACCATGGAAAGCTGGGCTTCAGGCAGTTAAGGAAGAAGGACATGAAATGATGTAAACAGCTACCTCACATTTAGGTGAATTCATATTTCCATACTTTTAAAGCCTTTGGACATCACCTTTATAGGAAAATATTTGCTTTCTGAATGGCCAGTGTAACACCTTAGGAGGATCCTACAGTTCTGAGCAGACAAGCTCATCACTTCTAAACCTAGACTTCTTTTAGCTATCATAAGCTGGAGGTCCCAAATAACAAAACAATTGAAAAACTCAACATGTACCATGTGTTCCTGGAGTTTGCCTCGCTACAAACAGTCTCGCTGAACACAGTAGGCCCCCTCAGCTGAGTACTGTTTAACTCATGCATAGTAATTTGCAGGGTCAGAAGCCTCGGTGACAAAGAACTCCTGGGATATACTATAATAAAACCAGGAACTAGCAAATTCTTGCTTGAGTAGCATTTATGAAGAGTTATTGTAAATATATGTAAACATTAAGTAATGTGTTGTAAAATATCAGATTGTTACATGCGTTAGCTGCTCTGTATGAAAACATTTTACATAAGATAGCTTTTAAAGTAGTCCATGAATATCCATGCTTTGCCATCTGCTTTTGAATTGAATGATCCCTCGAAAGCAGCACCATAAATATTTCCACAAATGAGTGATCTGTTCACATTATATCCACTAATGCTATCTTATGGCAGAGCAAACAAATAACTCAGATGTCACATCACTGCACGCAGTAACAATAAGGTGCACTCTGACTGGGTTTTAGCACATTACTAAGAACTGCATCACTGGTTGTCTCTGAGGATCTAACCTGGCTTTTTAGAGACATATTTCTTGACAGCCTGTCAAGAAAGGCTGGAGATGAACACTGAAGAAAGAATACCTTTAGCATCTCTTTTTTTTTTAGAGATGATGAATTCTAATCTGGGCTAACTCTCAAAAAGATGTGAACAAAAGAATGAATAGGAAGTAGCATAAGAGGATTTATAAAGGTGGTTTTTTGAAATTAAGTCTTAAAGGCAGAATATGCAAAAGAAAAATTTTATGCATCAGTTATACAATCTGCTAGTCTAGTCAATATTTTAAAATATAAGAAAGTAATTTTCCATGTTTACACAATTGTTAGCTATTTCAAAATACTCTCATCAGCTTCTTGGGAGACAGTCAGAATTGTACCAGCCAAGCAAATGCACACATGAGGTTCGCTGAAATTCATCGACTGAGAAAAATGGTTCCTTGTTGATGTCCAGGACCCTGCTTGATGCAAAATGTTCAGGCTGAAATAGGGGGTTTGGCATAGGGTATTCCTTTGTATTTATTTTCTGTCCAGCACTGGGCAAATCAGTGGGTCCAGAGGAGTGAGGTGATGAGTGGTGTGGGGAGCACAGCTCCTGCTCTCCAAAGCTGCACTGCCATTCGGGCTTGATGAAATCAGCAGCTTTGCCCTAGGAATGGGCTGGTTTGGGTGTCTATACAGAGGCAGAGGAGAGCTTAAAATAGAGCTTGTTTCTGGGGCAGCAAGGCCAGGGAGGCTTTCCAAGGCACCATACAAGCTGAGTGCTGTGGTGCTTGCTGAGTCTGCCCAACATCTGCTGCTCCCCAGTGAGACGCTCTGTGAGAACCCCTCTGTTGTTCCTTTTCTTATATTTTAAAGTAACCACTGAAGAAAACCACAGGATGGGTGAGTGATGTCAAATGCTTAAAAGCAGCTGAAGAAAACCAGTCTGGTCTATGCTTGACACCCTATCGCTTACTGCGTTTTTATTTCAAAAATGAATGAAGCAAACCACTGCTTTAATAAGGCTCTTTTGTTTGTCAGAAATAAAACATGAAACAGTTGGAGACACAAGTGGGGAAATTATCAAGGAAGATAAGTTAAAGCGCAGTTAATGCAGTTTTTCTTAGAGATGCCGTTCTTATGACAGATGGCCTGGTCTTCCTGCCCTCCCAACAGGAAAGAAATGGCCCTGCAGGAGGAAAGTAAACACAATTTCAAATAGACCTATTGTTTCAGCAGACAGGAGAGATACCATACATTCAAGTAGCTAACAGCACTGGCAGACTAAACTCAGAGCTAGTCTTTCATATGAGGATAGACTGTTTCCTCTACGCTGCTTCTTGAGAGTATCCTCTTGGGCTAGCAGTGCCTGGGAATTAGGAAGCTGACTTTAACATCACGGCATCCAATGTATTCTGATTTTGCCCTTGGGTTATCTGGTAACATCAAGGATACTAGCTATTGGCTGATAAATAGTAATAATGAGGCACAGTAGTAGAAATAATAATATTTATATGATGGCAGAAAGATCTATAGGTTCTAAAAAATTAAGAATACCAGATGTTACTGTTCTTTTCAGTTGCCATGCAACCACAGCTCCCCTGCAATGCTTTACCTTCCTAATCTCCTTAACAGCTAACTCTAAAACAAGTACAATTAATTCCTCAATGAACAAGACAGGACGTTGCTCTGTCCTGTCATTACAGAAGTACTGTGACTGTTGCTATATAAACACTAAACAGATAGGGCACCGGCACACAGCACGGCACTGAGCTGCAGTTTTATGACACTAACACAGGCCACTGGTGCAAACTATGATCTTTCCTCTAGTACAGGTTTTTAAAACAACTCCTGACAGATATTTCTAACACTGCTTAGAGACAGTCCTTGCCAGTCCTCTGGTGATCCAGGCAGCCTCTTAGCCTAGAAACCCAGATAGAAAAGAGTGGGCTGTTCTTCAGCAGAGCAGCATGTAGAGGCGTTGGACATGTAGAGTATTAACAGTTTACTCGCTATGCCCACTTATGTCCTTTGACAATAACTGTATGAAAAATCATAATATTTTCTCTTTTATGAGCAATGTCTCTGGTGATCTGCTTTGTTGTGTTTTTTAAACAAATAGCTTCTGGACCATACATATTAAAACATGATCATTGTAGCTGTGCTAAATCAGATCACTTCCATTACCAATAGCATGGGTGGTGAACTGTGCCTTTTGCTTCTAACAAATATTTGTATATATTTGCATATACACTCAAAAATCCCTTGTATTTTTTGAAGTGGCTGTCATTTACACCAGGCACAGACCCATGCTACTGACATTTCTACATAGCTTCCTGACCACAGTGCAGAGCTGCTGAGCAGCCATAGAAATGATTGGAATTAGCACTGAATATGAAGGTGTTCCCAGAGTTTCTGATTCAATGATGAAGATTTTATTGTAATGACTACATATTGTACAAGTGACATGCCAGTTTTGTGCAGTGCCTTATTTCACAATATGGAAAAAAAATACATGAAAGAGGGAAAAAACTGTTCCATTTCATTTCCTGAGAATTCAAGCTCCAAAGAGCAGCATGTATTTGCATATAAGCTGTGTAGGAACAATAACGATGACATTTAGTATTTTGGTAATCATGGGGTTTTGATATTTTTAAAGGTGTTTCTAAATAATAAATACTTCAGTTAAGCACGTAATATATATGCTCTCAAGTATTTACGAACTGTGATAATTCTCCATCCATCTGCTGTAGAAAATACTGCATTGGAAAGAGCAGGCAAACACACTTGACTGTGAAATAGGGTGGCATTAAAATCTTTCTTTTTCAGACCTCCTGTGACTGTCCTGCTCCCCCTCAAAACTTTTCATGGGTGGACAGCTATTCCTGCCTTCAGCCTACTGCAAGGAGTCACCACATCCCTCCAATGTCATCAAATTTCTCAGGTTGAGCTGTCCACTTTTAAAATAGTGACCTTGACAATGCAGTCATAACCAGGAAAGAGTTAAACGGGTAGGTGTGCCAGGGCCAAATATTCAAGAGATTAAAATTAGATGTTGGCTATGGTAGCAAGAGCAGTCCCATGCCTGGGACCCTGCTTCTAAAGATGTCTTCTAAAGATTTCAGATGCACAGTGGTCAGCTGTTCTGATGGATCAAGATGAGAGCAGGACTGACTGGTTCCTCAAAAAAAAAATATCAGTGAGTGGACAGTGAAGTACCCATTCACCTGACAGTTTGGGGCTTTTAAGGAGGAGGATGATAGGAAGCAAGTTAGCCTGGGTGTGAGGTGTTAAAAGAATTTTAGCAAACTGACAGGATGCAGCATCTAATCTGTGCTGTGTGTCGGTCAAATAAATCTTACCCTTGGCTTCATGGCACAGATAGGTACTTGTCCAAATTATGCTTTCATGAGTTCACCAGGTGTTTAGGATTTACCAGTCTTCATGCACTGTTACTCAAAGAAAAGTTCACAGAAAAAAAAATCACATGCTGTCTGCCTAAAAAGGTTTACATAGCTGTGCTCTAAAGCCGACTCACATTTCAGATGATCATGTTAGGCTATAACTTGTCATAGAAGGAAGTACTGGTGCCATTTACTGTTTCTCAGGCTCATGGAAATGCACAAAAGGATTTTTCAGTGTCATACAAACTAATAAACAAATCAGTTAAAATGAGATTTTAACATACTGATTATATACTTATTACTAATTGCTAGTCCAGCCCTCCTTATATTTTGCCCTCTTCTCATTATCTTGTTTTTGCAGTAGATGATAAGGGAGAAAGACAGACAAACCTGAATTGTATTGTAGCCAGAGGGGCATTTAAAATATTGCTCTGCACCTGGGAAACAGGTTTAATTACTGCTGCTGTCAAAATGTTTTAATGTAAACAGGTTTCCTGATGGATCACATTTCCTTACTGTGAACTATCATCCCCCTAACACAATCCACTTCATGGGAGGGCTTAAAATGCAGGTATCATAAATTAGAGCAATGAAGCTTTTATGATTAAAGATGCTTCATCTGCCTTTAATGCCTCAAATTACAGAAACTATAACAAGCCTTCATATTAAAATTTAAATAGGATTAAGAGTCTGAAACTCCCTATAAAGTAGGTATTAGAGGCCTGATTCCTTTCTGAGATGGTACAAAGCTTAGCACAGACATAGGAGGGAGGCACTCCTACTTCCTCTCTTTTGGACAGGCTGGAATTGGTCTAGCTGCAGGCATGGGTTAAAGGGACTGAGACTGCCCTAACCTGTATACCCAAGATGGTCTTTGATGTACCAAGGGAATAATGTGATTGCCTCAGCCATGCTTTCTCTGTTGTATAATGCTGCTCCCTCTGGAGACCTTCCTGAAAGGCACCACAGAGACAGAAAGCATGTTCTCTGTCTGCACTCACTGCTCTATTCCTCAGGAGTACTTTGGGTCCTTTAAAATAGGTAACGTACCTCTTGTATATCTATTCCAAAAGAGGATTCACCATTAAAAAATACCTGCACATGAATTGAGATATGATTCTGATTACTCTGTTGCATTTGATTTACGTAATAATCTTATCCTATTCACATTACTCCTGGTAATAACTTCCGAAAGCATGTTTCATATTAAGCACTGTTTGTCAAAACCAGATTTAAAATCTGTAATTAAAACATTTGCTTCCACAACATATTTATATTCTGCTCATCCATTCAAGATACAGAATCTTGTATCTTTCTCGACCAGGCACCAATAGGTAAGGGAGCTCAGCTTTCAGAAGTGCATATTATCTCAGAATTAAAAATAATTTTTAAAAAAGTACAGGAAAAAAAGTAAAATAAATGAAATTATTTCATGTAGGTGGTACATGAAAGAGGAACCTCAATTCATCTTATAAATTATTCATGGTGAATTATTCACTTGACTCATATAGATATAAAGAGGTGCTTTTTTATACTATAAAATCTACTCAGACTTAAAACCTGTATTAATATGAAGTAATGTGTGATTATAGTTGGGAGATGTACTTTCAAATCATCTCTGTGAAATCTGAGTTTGACTGAGGACCCTTATTAAGTATGCATTCTGTTCCCTGATATGGGTAGTCACATGGAAAGTATGCAAGTGAAACAGAGAATTAAAAAAAAAACCCAAAGGGCAACCATCTTTGATCACAAGTTCCTGCATTCTTTTAGGGAATAAAGCAAACGTGAAAAGTCCAAAGCACTCTAAGGGCATTCCTTAGATTTGATTTGTGTTGTGGGACCACAGCCTTCTCTGCACGTACCACAGCGGACTTTTCAAACTGTTGTATTTTTTCTAATACTTACCAGCCTGGACTTACAAGACCATTTTGTTAAATTATGGAAAGTCAAAGCCCTGATCCTCCCAGCCTTTAACCATGTTAACAATGGTACCCTGAACATTCCCACCGATTGATTGTTGTAGTTCAGATGAGAAGAAATACATGTACACCTGCATGTTAGCAGCCTTAGAAACAGAGGAAGGAAACTCTTAGTTAATCAAGGCCAAATCTTCCAAAACTGAAAATGCCCTACAGAAACTGAGTTCAGTATTTGAAATAATCATTTTATTAGTGGAAAGCTCTTCCAGAATCTTACTACTGTGAGAGTTAGGAACACTTTCCCCTAATTTGTCTTCAAATTTTATTCATGCTTGTACCATTTTGTCCTGCTTCAGCATGTTAGGATTAGGAACTAACTTGCAGATGCTCCAAGTTTAATTAATACCCCATTTTTTTATCTGAGATTGAAAGTAACACATCTTACACTTGACTAAACACCACTGTATCATATGAAAAGTCATCTTCAATAACTGACGTTTTTTGCTGACAAAACATAACTGTGCTAAATGAGAGAAACCTGTGTTCTGTAGAACCAGAAACCTTTTCACACATAACAGCATGACTACAAAGCTGTAATAACCGCATGTTACCTCTATACTACACACTCTAACCAGTTTCCACGGTGATATCAGATGTCAGAGCAGATACACTAGAAAAACTGCATAGATAGTGAAGATGTCTAGATGGTGATGTGGTACTGGACATTACAACCTTTCTCTGGCAATGACAGCAGTAAACCCCAACAGACTTACGAGATTTTCTCAAGAAGCTCCTGGCTCAGCCTCTGAGCAGCCAGAAATCAATGTCATACTTTAACTTCCCTGTCTCCAGTGACAACAAATGTTGATGAAATATTGCTGGGCATGTTATGGGCTCCACTTAGTCTAGTTTACTAGAACACCTATAGCTAACCCTGGCAGCTAACTTCTGATTACACCACACCATGCACAATATTACCCATGGTCTGTTGCCAGATTTTTGTGCTATCAGAGTCCACATTTCCCTTAGAAAGAGAAGCTTTAAATCCAAATTTTTTATTAATGAAGGGGAAAAGAACAGTAAGTGCAGTTTGCCATTTAAGAACAAAGTTTTGTGTCCAATAAACTTAAAAAATGGGGGTTAATTTGAGATGCCAGTTATCTAAAATCATTCATTGAAATTAAAATTCGTATTTTTTATACATATATATTTGTTAGGATGGCAGGTTTATTTATTTTAAACAGAGTCTTGTCCATTGTTGCTCCTACTAACTGGTGAGATTAAGGCCAGTAAGAAATTTAGCCATTTAAACTCAGGCTTCATTCCAGTTGTAAGATTGTCACTAAGAAGATTGATAAATTGATGCAAAAGAAACCTGACAAAGTTGTGCCCAGACTCCCTTAAGAGCATGGCAGATATTTAATCCAGTTCCATGGATTTTGTTTGCTGATTTTGAGTGATATACTTTTTGTTCTAAAGATATATTTTTACTTCAATTTATGAATAACTGAGATATAAGCCTATATTTTGTATACTCCATTAATATTAATAGGTTTTAAATTTATTCAGAGAATTTAGAGCGCTAGTTATTTTCAAGGAAACAGTATAAATCAGTAAGCTAATAATCATTAATGTGATGCTATTGTATTGGTTTATTACATCACCCTACTAGAGACATAGTATAAAATCAGAAATTCACCAGAAAGTTTCTATCTTGAGCTCTAGCCAGATGACCATCTATCTTTAAACAACACTTTTGCTTAGAAGTATGGTTTTGGATATAGACATGGTAATTAAAATTCTTTATTATAATGCAGATTCTTAGTATCATTTATCTCACCTCATCTTTTGCTTTCTGTCAAGAAATCTCCCTCTTCTTCCCTCTCAGACCCTCATTATGAATTGTCTGTCTTTTGTGTTTTACTTTAAACTTTTAATCCCAAGTATTCGATTCATTTACAAATGATTCTTCCTTCAATGGACACATATTGGAGACAGGCATAGGCTGCAAAGCATGCATATGTAGCTTCCTTTTCTTTACAGATATTAGGAAAATAATCAATAATCTGTGCATTTTTGGAGAAAACTTAATGGCAAATAAGAAGACAACAGAAATGACATTTTTTTTCTTCTAGGAAGAGATTGCCTGAAATTTTCCACTCTGTAAGATCCAAAATGGAGCTCAGAGATCCACAGCTGACTCTCTCCTAATCCAAAAAAGGCAATGCAGAAAGCAGGCAGTTCTGTGCCTCCACTCCTTCCCTGCAGCTAAGCAGCCACCCTGTTCCTCCTAAAAGCAATCTGAAAGAAATTTGGACATTGTTAACAGGCGGCATAGTGCAGTCATCACAAAATTAAAACACAGAAAATAAATGTAGAACAAACTGAGAAAGTCTATCCTCAAAAACCCTTCAGTTAATTAATTATGGGAAAAATTTTGGATCAAATCTTGTTTTTAACCTTGCTGTCAGTTGGTCAGTCTGACTATTGTTATCAAGTGGGTGGTGGCTGATAGCAGTATCTTATCTTAGGTCAGACATCTCCAAAGACTTATTTTTATTTTTTTTTTAAAGCCTTACACTGTGGATGGGACAGGAAGTCTTTTGAAATTACTGTACAACACATATATTTATTTGTAAGAATCCACAAGATGTGTGTGCCCAGTGTTGCATCTCTCATGAAATGTTTTGATTCATCACTGAAGCAAACATTGAGATGTCCTTTTCAGAAATACAAAAACTGATATAAAGCTTTTTCTAGAACAAATTATTTCATGAATACCAAGCAAAGTAATTCTTTTTTGCTCTTAAAAAAAACCTTCTATTTTGGGGTTCGGGGGGGAATACAGGTAATACTAGTTAGCAAGCATTTATTACTTAAAAGAAGGATCGTTACTTTCGCTGCTGTGAGAGGGACTGGGTACTTATATCTGGGAAACAGCTATTGCAACTACTTTCTCAAATGCACCATAATTACACAGCAGCACTGCACACTGCAGAGTTGTTTCCATGCGAAACATCAGCTTTGGACACGTTCAAATTTTACAGGAATGAAAACAAGTACACATTTTGCTCCAGAGGACTGTGTTGTGGGAACATCCGTGGTACAAATCCAACACAGAAATTCATATACTCTGGGTGCCTTCTGGAAACTGACCCTGTATCATAGGTTCAAGTTTATTATTTATTAATCACAGCTTTGTGTTTGCATACATAATAGCAGGCTATCTGGTACTTAAATTTTTTGTTAAGAAAAAATCTTTGGGAATGTGAAAAACTGGCTTTGGCTGTTCCTTTGCCAGGAGGCAAAAATGCAATAAAACACGTGCAAGTTCATCTGCATTTGAGCTCTGTCAGATGTTGGATTGACTGTTACGTGTCCATGATGCTTACCCAATCTGTTTTGTGTAAGGGAAGAATAGAACAACAGTGCAAAACTATTGCGCAAAATTCTGTAGCAACTTTTTACAGATAAAAGGAGTCTTTGGAAGACCTTCTTACTAATTTTTTAGGGAAAATACAGACAGCTAAAACAATGTGTGGACTAGTTAGGCCTTTGTATTACTGCTAAGTGGGGACATTTTCTTCATGGTTCTAGAGCCCCTTGTAGAGAACAGAAGCTGTATGAAAGAACTTTCATATTGACAGTTACTTTTGCAGGAAGAAAACCTGGACAGCTTCCACATTATCAAAGCAAATTTCAGTCCTGGACACGGGATAAGGCGTTAAGATCCAACTCCTGTGAGCTAGGTGCAGGTTGTCTGCAAATGTCCCCTGAGACACTGTGCACCTTGGATCATGTTACAGGGGACTAGAAGCTTTAATTCATGTTTTATAATACTGGTCAAGGTAACTGTCTTTTCAGTCCTTCTCTGTATTCTCTTCCTTTATGAAACCCCAAGAGACATTTTTTTCTAATATGTGGGTCAGGGTGGACACAGAACCAATGCAGAAATGATGGCTGACCACAGTAACTAGATGTGGACCATACTTATGGAGTGAACACAGGTTGAGGACTTCAAGGACTCACAGCCTTTCAGCCACTGGTCCCTACCATTACTACAATGCCTTGAAGCAACTGACTTCTCTGGCTGTGACTGATCAATAATAGAAACTCAGAGCATCATATACAAATTCCAGAATAGATATTTTCATAACCTAACTTAGTACAGAAGACAGCTTTCTTTTATTTTTAGTGAGTGCTGAATATCACCCTTTCATATGATGCTTGCTATCAAACAGCAGTATGGTTAAAACACCATTACAAAACCCAGTTATCCATCATCATCATCCATCATCATATCTACATTGATACCACCTACCTACCCTTCCAGTTAAGCTTTGGAAGTCATTTGCAAAATAAACCTAATAAAATAAATGCCATAAATTGTATTCTAATGAAAGATGAAAACTTATTTGTGGTTGTAAATAAAATGCGGTGTTTGAAAGGATATTTCTCTGTCTGACTGCTGAAAATCCTTGATCTATATTGTGTGCAATAGAAATTTCACATTCATGGTCACGATAGCATTAGTGGTCCGAGAAGAATCTATTCAGTTTGGTGACCTATTATCCATGCTATTTGAATAGGTGCAGCCAATGCTTTTTTATTTGGGTAAAACTCAGCTTAAAACATTTTCAAGATTTCTTCACTGTTTTAAGGAAAATATGAAAGATATGTTGTATCGCAGTTGTTTAGCATCCTAAAATGGTATAGTATGAATCATTCAACGTGAACTGAAAAAAACCCAACTGTTCACTATACATGAATGGAACGAGTACTTAGAATTAGAATTGTGACTTTCAAAGTACTTTAACACCTGAAATTGAAACATTAAGGGGCACAGTTTTGAGACTCCTGATGATACAGAAAGGCGCCTTGTGGAATTTGAAAAGTCCCTATTTCTGTTCTTATCAATGCCATGCTGGACACATCTGTCCTCTTTTTTAAGTTTTGGTTGGTCCCCCTCTTCCTCTGTTTCTGAGAGAAATGATCTGCATAAAAATAGCCAATATAGAAAATAGGGCAACTCCTTACACTCTATTCTCCAGAGTTTCTGTAGCCTTCCTTCGGGAAGTCAGTGGTCTGGCTGGATCTGGGCAGGCTCAGGCATGGGATGCTCTGAAGGAGCAGAGGGCCAGCTGCACAAAGCACTCTCAGTTTGGCAGCATTATTTGCTCAGTTGTGTACAGCAGCAGCCTGTCCTCTGACAAAGAGCAACTCTGCAGGTTTTGTTGACTGTGGCTATGGGGAAAAAAATCACCCCAAACAGAGACAATTTTGGCCGCAGTCATACTGGAAGGAGCACACTTATTCCTCTGATCCCACCAAGAGTGGTAACATGCACCTTAGGAAGGTACTGTCTCTATACAATGGATGCAGGCTTTTTAGTATTTATTAGGCAGAATATGAAATACAATTTTGCAGGCAGAGTGCTATATTGAATATGAATGAACTGCAATGTGATCAATGAAGTTGTCTTCACTGCTGACTGCTTTCCATTGCATAAGATAAGTCCATTCACAGCTAAAAACTGTTTCTTCAGCTGTCTTTGAAGGCCAGAATTATGGAATCACTTATGCACCCACTAAAATCAAATGGAAATTAAGTCTAAAAGTTTTTCATAGTCAGGCTATTAATGACTCCAGTGCTCACAATAAGTCTACCTAATTTTATATTTAGTGCTTTATGGCAGTATATAAAAATAAGGTAAGATCTGCACCACTCTACTTAGACTTCCAGTTTTTAAGGCACAGTCCTCAAACCATATAACCCATAGATAAAATTGTCAGTGGCTGGGAGTGCACTCAAGGAGAGATTAACTGGGGAAGAGAGAAAAACAGGTTGCAAAGGGATTTAAGGAAGGAGTATACCAACAGGGAGACAGAACCATTGCCACTCCTTTAAAATTTCCTTTTAAAATGTTAAGAAAGGATATTAAGTACAGAAGTGCTCTAAAGAAACAAGGCAGATGCAAGTATTAAGAGCAAAGTAGCAGCTAACCTTCAGGTTTTGGATTAACACACGTTACAATTCAACAAAGCCGGGTGAAAGCCCATCAACTCTGTTCCTTTCCTTTCTCCAGGCCACATAACATAGGACAATTTAATACTCAGGCTAAGAGGCTTAAGTATCTTACTGCTTTTCTGTCATCAGGGCTACAGCTATGACTATTGCTACTACTGGTGGAGAAATACAAGTTCAGATTTTGCTGAGTGCTTTCAAGTACTTAGGTAGACAATGCAGACAAGTAAAGCAAATAAAAAAAAAAATATCCATTAGTTTCTGCTAAGGAGTGTAACAGAAAAATCTAACAAAATTCAGTAAAGAGCAACATTTTATAGACAGATTAAATAAATTTTGGTGGATATGACAGAAGAATGGATTGATAAAGCAGGAAGTCAGCAGTGAGAACTATAGGAAACGTGTTCATTTAAAAAACAATTTCTGATGGGAACATAGGCAGTACTGGAACGGAATTATTCTTAATTTTTCCCAAAGAGAAGAATAAACATTTTTAAAGAAAAGTAAGCTCAGGCAAGAAACCAGAAAAATTAATTGTCTTTACTGATGGTATTTAATGCTCTTTGTAACTAAATTTCAAAGCATTGTTTAAAAAGAGTTAATCACAATCATCTTCATTTTATAGACACAGAAACTGAGATACACAGTCAGAACAAGTAGATTACAAAAAAATTGTATCCAAGAAATTGCCAACACTGAAGAACAGATTGTGGAACCAGCAGGCAAATGGATATAAAGAAAAGAGATAGTGCATATGTAAGCCATACTAAGAAGCCCACATGATTGCTATTCATCTATTATCCTCCCTACATATAATGAACTCTCTTAGACCAAAAAGTTATCCATACAAATCTGTATCTGTTTCTCTTATTGCACACAATTATTCTCCTTTATTTGATAAAACAGATTTAAATTACTGCTGCATTGACAGATTATGTTTCTCTGGCCTATTTTATCAAATGCATTGGCTAAATCTGTGTCAGGCGACAATTTTGCCTGCTTGGATTTAATGTAACTGTCAGATATATAGGCCATTTCTCTAGTGCATCCATAAGTATGTAACACCATTTCAAATTCCCAAATAGCTGTTGAGTGCACAAAAGATATATTTTCAGTTCAGTAATCTTGCTACCATCACTTCTACTCTTTGTTTATTATTCAAACCCAACAGCATTCAGTATTTTTGTACAGTTGATAATCGCTAATTATGGAAGGAAAAGTTATCTGATTGCCAACCATGGAATCAAATGAATTGAAAATATTCCATCAAGTATTTAACGAAAGCATAGGCAAAAGACTGACTAAAAATAACAATGAACATGTTCTTTGTGTTGAAAGATCATTGGCAGAAGTAAATCACACAAAATTCACATCCTTATTGCTTAATCATCTCACATTTCATTAGCCACAGCTGCCAATTGTCTTGTGCAATGTGAATTGCTTTTCATAACAAAACAAAACAAAAAAGAAAAAAAAATGCTTCTTAGGCTGGAAATTGGTTTCACTAAGATGCAGTGTTGGAATGCAAATATTCATTTCTGAATTAATTCATGACAGAGGGCTTGGCCAACCTGAGCTAATCACACCCTTGGGGTCCTCTAATCCTCTAAAGCTGATTATCTCATGATTGTCACACCCACTGGGAGTTCCCTTTGTCATTAGCAAATTCAAACTGTAGTTTAAAAAAAAAAAAAAAAAAATTACTTGTTTTGATGCTAAGGTTGGGAAGTGAATAGCAGCTCTAGACCTAATCCTTTGGCTGGCTGACAGGAGGAAATGCACTCTAAAATGTCTTATTGCTCCCTTAGAATTATTAGGGTTCAGAGAGAACCAATACTTAGCAAGTCAGGTGGCAAAACTACATGCTGATAAAATAGCTTTAGTCCCTCCAAAGATAAAGCAGATACCGGTAATAAATACACGCATTTCTCTTTTTTTCTATTCTTTCTTTAGAGTGTCTGTCTTGATAGCAAACTGGAATCAAGTCATGAAGAAATTTGTGCAATATAAATTGTGAGTTATGTTGTATCACACGTTTCATGATGTCCTCTTCACAATCTGTCTTCTACCAAGACTATAGAGGCTGCAGGAGGAGCAGACAAGTTCACAACATGCGTATGAACCAACTGGAAGTGAACATCCATTTCCAGCAGGTACATCTTAATGTTACTTACTAGTTTCTGGTAATTTTGTAGATTATATCAATAAAGAACTAAAGTCAGAGTTTAAAGCCCACTGCTTGGGCTATTACACGTACAAGCCCCACAAAACACAGTTTGCACATTCAGCCACATTGCAATGGAATTCTGCGTGTGAGATAATTTTCATTTATTGAACGTGAATTTTGCGTGCTGTGAACCTTGTGTTTTTACAAACACTGTAACATCTGAATTTGTGTCAAGCTGGAAAACTGTGTGGGAAAGCTTGCACTGAGAGGATGCTTTGAATTATTCATCACAGTTGTTGAATTTGCAGGTTTTTACCAGCATTTCCAAGCTGCTGGAATTTGCTTGATGTGTGAGCTATGTAACCGCTCTATTTAAGTGTACCATAGTGGCTTTTCACTTCCGAATCCAAACACTACTTGTCTGTCACCCGAACAGTTTACATTTCGAAAAATGACTCTGTATTGGGAATTTTATAGTAAAATAACGACTCTCTGAATTTTTTCTCTCACTTTTTTTTTAATTAATAAAAAAAGAATTGCAGGTGGGCAGATGTGTGTGCATGTGCAGATACGGAATGTGTACGAATGTAAAACCTACTAACTTTTGCAGCTGGTATATGAGAAAAATGCTGATATTTATTTGATGTTCTTAGAAATACTAGTATGACATAGTCTTATGTTATTTACTTTGAATTCATTCATACACTTAAAGTTTCACCCAGCTGTAGTGTCCAATCTATATTACAATAGGCAGCTTGTCTTGCTCAGTGAAATTCTTACTGATCCCCTGCAGTTTGCATTAGAAGATTTAACACTCCTTCTGCATGAAAGCTTTTAAAATGCAATATAATGTGTGGGTTTTGCGAGAACATGTAATGTGGTATGGAATGTACATAACCTGGCTCATAATGTTTCAGCAAAATAAAGAAGTGTGAGATCTGCTGTAAAAGCTTAATCCCGTGTGGTTTACAATTAATTTTGCATGCAACATGGAACTTATGCTCTAGAATGGCCTGAGAAATTTTTATCAGGCAATTTAAAATCTATTACGCTTCGCATATTGAAAATCTGTTCTCTGTTTTCTGTGAAGATGGTACTGCATGCACTCAGAATTTTCTTCAAATCTTCATGTGTTTCTACATTAAATCCTATACAGAAATGTTTTTTTCATGTATAAGACTATAGGTACATTTATGTGAGAAGCTTTTATTGGAGACAATCATAATGAAAGATTTATAAATTGAGCTTATTCTGGAAATTTGTATTACGCATGGTAAAAATTATAATCTCAAATTTACTGCTGCCAGTCCTCAACATTCCCAAATCTTAATATACACGGTGTTTTCATACAGCCCTGGCTCCGTATAGCAAACCCTCATGGAAGACTTGGAACAAATTACTCATATTAAAATTAAAAAGTAAGAATTGAAAATGCAAGGCTTTATGCACATGGATCAAATAAAAATCATCCGCCACTACAGAAAACTCATTTCTTTAAATCACTTGACAATGACAGTTAAGCTTCTACACTGGAAATGATGGAGAAATCTGAAATACTAAAGCCACTGAGTTCAAAGTGATATATCTCAAGTTATCTGGATATTCAAAATGATGATTTTTAAGAGGCTACTTTTCCCCTTGAATTTACAGGGTGACTTAAGTTAAAAAGTTGGAAAATCTAAACATCCAGGTTCATGTAAGAAACAGAGTGTATGAATAATCAGAATTAAACATAATGTACATTTTGCCTTAAGTAGCAGTTTGATGTTTTTATTTTTTACAAGTTACACATCTGAGGCAAACTTATTTTTTAATTCTATCTGGTATTACACTGTGAAACTCCCAAGGGGAATGATAACGCCTAGACTAGTGTCACATGACAGCAAAAACAATTGAGCTGAAAAAATGGAATTTACAGTTGTACTGATGAATCCAAATCTTCCTGTGTACTTGCCAGTGTTCTTAAGTTTTCAGCTTCTATTGCAAAAGTCATTATTTTCCTTATTTAGAATCTAAATCTTCAAACTGTTTTGGTCATTAAAGTTTGTAAATTACTTAAGAACTTTTAAAAATATTAGTGTATATTGTTGAAATATGTGTGTGAACATACCTTCCTCAATGTGTCACCAACAAAATGAACTCTTATGAAGTATGACTGAGATTTTTCCAATGTACCTATAGAGTAGAAAAGAGAAATGGGATTTTAAAAAATCCTCTTACTTCTTTGGAAATCTATATATAAGTCAATTATTTAGTATGGAAGGAGGAAAGAATTTTGATAGATGTAACAAATTCGGTCAAAACTTTTTTTGGTTTTTTTTTTTTCTTTACAGAGATCTTTTGGAAAAACTTTGCTCGGCATCATTATAGCACTCGATGTCACCTGGTTTGTATCCAAGACCTGGAATCATCTCTAACAGTTTGTGGTTAAGCACAAAGACATGGATATGACATTCAGCCATGACATGTCACATTTCCTCACAACATGCCTCATGTAGGGAAGAGTCTTGGGACAAAATTGAAACATGTCAAAGCCATAGCAGACTGCATGAGTCAAATGAAAATCAGGCGGTAAAAATGTTTGCTAAACCTGTGAATGCACTAGTCACATTTACTTATATTTATTGTGATAAAACAGAGGCCTTACCAAAAATCAGGCTCTCTCTGTGTTAGAAATATGCTTTTTGACACCAAAGGCAAAGGAGAGCTTGATAGCTTATATTGCATAATCTACAGACAGTTATGTGGACCCTGTTGGCTTCTATAATATTTTGAAAATGCATTCACAATAATATTCTATTTCCACGCTAGTAATGTCAGTGGGAGTCCTGGTAGTATGCTATTTAGGCACATTGAGAAAATAATAGGATTTACAATAGCTGGCAATTTGTTTTCTACTGCCACAATGTCTGCTTTTGTTACAGTCTTTGTAGCTGTTAGAAATTTCTTTCTGGATATTCTGTTCATCTTTTCTGCTGAAACATTTCTTCAGTGTGGATCGCTTCACTATGAATTGAAGTGCTTTTGCTGCCATAAATTTTCATTATTAGACCCAATAGAAATAGCGCAAATGTTTTTCCAGGAATAGTCATTCACATTTTTAATGTTTACTAGTTCTGTTTGTGGGCCTGATGGATGGGCTTACCAGCAGTACTAGCACACTACTTCGGAAAGTAGAGAATATTTTCAATTACTGGTAGCAAGCTGTTGTGGGGACTGAGGGCAGCAGGGAGAGGGTGAGTGTTAAGCTACAAAAATTAGGGATAGAAATCAGTTTGTTTTTTTTTTTTTTTTTAACTTCTTTTTGGGTAACACTATCTGCACTAAAATGTTTGTTCGGTGAAATATGCGTATTCGGTTGAGGAAAGTGATCAGAGGTTGAGCCTCATCAAAACTAAGGAACAAAAGCTCCTATCGAGTACTGTCAATCACAAGTTAGTTGGCTGCACAATTTGCAGAATTCAATGGAATAAATTTTGCCAATAATGAACATAATAAAGACAATTAACACAGTATGCTAAGTTAAAGATCTAGCAAGTGTTGTCATCCAGTAATACTGTACACTCAAATTCGGTATGACACCCCTGAGAAGGACAGCCTAGAGATCTGTGTTTGTCAGTCCAGTGTTTGTTGCATAGTTATATATTGCATGCTGCAAAGAAGTGTATTTCCCTGCTGTTCTCAGGTTTGCACATCATCATATGTGCAAACTAAATGTTTGCACATTTACTCTAATGTTAAACTTCCTTTAGATGCTTCAAACCCCAATGTAAATACCATCAGATCTGGGAAAATAATATGCTATGTGATACTGTAAGAATCCATAATAGAAAACTTGTGAATTTGCTGCAGATGAAAAAGTCCACATTCAATTATGAAAAGAGATACAGACAAATACTTTAAAGCTGTTACGAATTATGTGTTGCACATTGAATTAATTTAGATTACACAGGGAGTAAGAAAATTAAAACATAATAAACTGCCAAGATAAAAATAATTGACTTCTTATTTCAGACTTCTGATACTCAGCAACGTCCCAGTGCTGTGTCAAAATCTCATTCATATATAGCTATATGCTTATAATCGAATGTTAGTTAGAAATTGGTTGTAATTTTTTTAAAACTTGCCAAGAATAGCATTGGCTAATATTTCCTGTGTACCTGTGATCTAGTTCTTTCACCTGCCTCCCACTGTATGGATTGTCACCTGCTGTGTTGCCCCAGACATGTAAATACATGAAAATAAGAAGAATGTGACCTAATAAGCTGGAACTTTGCTACTATAACTTACCCAGTAACCATCTGGCAGATGTGGAGTGGTGAAGGTTGTCGTTTCTTGCTTAATAACTTCCAACTACTGGAGGGAGCCTAGCCTCCAGGTCTTCCTTCACCTGTTGCCAGATCATTTGGGGGACCAATCAAACATCCTCCACTGACCAAGACATGCTTGCAGCTGGTGCCTGACTCCTACAGGTGTGTTTCATTCTGTGGCCTCATCCTTTGACTCACCAGCCAATTTTTCCATTTGTGTAGGGGTGAGTCCACAAAGAGCCAAACAACTAACTGTAAGACTAGATTGAGAGACGGTCTAGTTAGACAAGTTTAGAAGTCACTTAACTGAGCTAACACCACAAGACACAGTTCCTGAGTGTGGGGTTCAGACAGCAGTCCCAAGGGCACAGTCTCGGTGGATCCCTCTGTGGATTAGGGTTAAATATTCTGTCTTTCTATACTCAGATCAGAAGATACAAACACATTTAGTAAAAGATGATTATTAGAGGTTAATTTGCTGTAATTTTTTTTCTGCCAAATTACCAATTAATATAGCTGGAAAGAAATATTTTACAGATCTATAATCAAGCCCAGAAAGAAACTGGAGCTTCAGTTGGAGCCTCTAACTATTAATGTATTAAATTATCCTGATATATCTTCAACTGATTATATCAAGCACTCCTCTAGAATTTGAGAAACTACTAATAAATTAAATTATAAAGGACTAATGATTATTTTTAATTTGTTATCATCGTCTAGATTTTGATATGGAGATTGCCAACTGATGCTGAGACATGGTGAATACAGGCAGTGGTTTCAAACAAACACTTCAACATCTGCATAATAGTTGTGTATCAGGGTTGCATTTTTTCTCTATGCTCTATTGCTAGGCAATGATGCACTATGGCTATTCTTTTTAGACATATGTGTATGCATATGTACACAACAGCAAGTTCCTTTCAGATGCAGAAAAGCTGCTAACTAAAATGTTTTTGTCATTCTGTTAAGGGTGCTCACTAGGAGGTACAGAGAAGGAGTACAAACTCACAGCTTTTCATGTCTCATTGCCACACCACGCCCTTTTTGAGCACAAGACCCTATGAAGCTTTTGCCAGAGAAACTCTTTTAATTTTTGAAGATAATTAATACTAAAATTAATTTTATGTTTTTAAGGGACCATTTTTCTCTTTCCTTCTCTTAGCCTTCTGACAGTAACAGAACAAGTTGAGTGTAAGAGGCAGCAAGTGTGTTCTTTCCCTTAGGTGAGAAGCACTTGCTTCAAAGGGTATGTGGTTTCTAAGTTTGCCTGTTTAATTTAAAAAAAAACCTCCACCCACATAGAATAAACATAGTGTTTGGTCAATATACATGTTAAACAGAGCGTGACCAGGTACACGGTTATAAAAGCACTACAAAAAAATTGCAAGGACCATGTTTGTCAATGTTTAAAGGTCTGGAGGTCAGAAATGCCATTGCCAACAATTTTTGTATCGCTTGATTGCAAAAAAGTCCTGAAAATGGTACTACTAGCATACAAGTTATGGTGGTAACATCATCCTACACAAGAACTATTGTTCTAATCAGCAATTTTCCAGGTGCTAAGTACTCTTGGTTTCAAAGGCATTTTGTTTAGATGTGCAAAATTGCTATCAACAGTAGGTTTTCCTTAATGCAAAAAAACCAAACCAAACCAAACCAAACAACAAACAAACAAACAAAAAAGGGGGGGGGGAGAATATATATATATATAAGAGCATCTATGATACCTAAAAAGTAATATCCATATTAGTACAGTAACTGTAATAAATATATAATTTCTTCTTAATGCGTGACCTAATAAATTTAGTCACTTTACAGCATGTAAGAGTGTTTTATTGCACATTACAAAATTCCATTTCCTTTCAGATAGCACCCTGCAGTTTTGTCTTCCAGTTACAGGAATATCCTTGAATGTGTTTTTAGAGAGTTACAGGCCAAACTACATAAAATGACAGCTGCAGACCAGCTGAAAACTGACTTTTGAAAGTGGCCAGCTACCTGATTCAGTTTTCCTTAGCAAATCTGGCCTGGAAATATAATCACACATTTAGGTCCCAGAGGTTGGTGGAAAAATGTCTTTACATCCTATTTGTCCCAGGCTGTCCACACAATCAATGTTTAATAGGGAGGGAGAAGCAGATGCAGAACATTACCCTCCCTTGAGAGAGATCTATGTGGGTTCAGGAGGCCATGTGGCATCAGAACACTTTTGTGCTGCAGTGGAGAACTACTACAGTTGTCACACCAACAGCAAACAGATACAGAGCCCTCCTACACAGACTTTACACTATTCCACTGTCCTTGGCACAGTCCAAGCACACAGTTGTGTCTGAATGAGGTCCTTCATCTAATCAGCTGGAGGATGTGGATGTGCGATGACTGGAAATGAAATGATGAATGTGATGACTGGAAATGAAAATGCAGAGGATTCTGAAATAACAGTGAATGAGTTAATTATATTAAAGGATAGGAATTACATATACTGCAACTGAAGAACACGCAGGATGCAGCTGGATAGAGCAGTCATTCGGTTAAAATGGAAACAGTTTATGAAGGTTGAGCTCTAACATAAAAACCATTTTGCTGTCATAGGAAGCTGGAATGTTAAATCTGACAAAAGGCTAACATCAACTGAAATTTGATTTCATGTACATCAGGTTAAATTACATGTTACAAATAAGATTTACTCTAAGTTTATTGTTTGTGAATCATTCGTGAACAGATTTTCTTTATTTGTAGGCATACACCAAATTGCTTCAATGTAAGCAATGCCACAATCTTCTGCATTGTTTGTGGATCGTTCATATTGACTATTCATAGCCTGTAATTGATCATTTAGCTCACAAGCCAAAATTTCCATTCTTGAAGGATGACTCGGAATGTTCAAATAAAATAGAGATGAAATAACAAAGAAAAATACACTTTCGATATTTATGTTCAGATGAATACTTTTATCTTCTATGGCACAAGTACAAATCTGTGAAATTTGAGTAAATATTCAGAAACTATGCAAATATGAAGACTGGACAAAAGATGTGAAAGTGAGTACACTACAGTGTTCATTGATTAAGTCAATAATTGACTGTTTTTTAGCTTTAATCATAAGAATTGCATAGAGAAAGCATGTAGAAGTATTCAGATTTCCCCAATGGAAGGAAAAAATAGCATTGAATGTAATGAGTAGCCTTTGGATTAAAAAATAGCTGAAGTATTACTTAATTCCATGGAGGAAATAGCATAATAAAAAAGTTTCATGAAAAAAAGTGAAAATACATAAGACAGCAGAATACAACTCTGGAAACCTTAGGCAAATCAAGAGAAAATTAACATCAGGCTAAAATAATATAGGCAGCATAGCCTAAATGACGTACTTCATAGAAATGAAGATATAAGCAGCATCTTTTATGAAAAACACCAGCCTATTGTGGGGAAACTACAGAGATTAGAGAAAGAGGTTGAGAAAAACAATTGAAGAAGGATGTAAAAAAACATGAAAGCAATCCCCTGAGCACGAAGAACTTTATCTGAACCAGAATCTACTGATAATCTGGGAATATTTAACTTGGAGAAAGCTTTTAAAGCAAATCTAAAGAGTGTCAAATATTACCATAAAAGAAGTTTATTTTTTGCCAGACAGTAATCCTTACTTCTTCACCCTGTCTGTCCTCAGTCACAAGGCCACATCACCATATTGAACTTCAATCATCATATCATACCATATATGATCATCAATCAACCTTAATCACCACCTATGATGATTATTTGGAATCTTACCCTGAAAGCCACGAAAATGAAAATAATTATTCTAAACTCCAGCACTGCTTCTTTTGTAACAATCATCACCTTCAGAAACTATGTGAAAATGTTCTGTTCAGAAGGGGAAAAATATGAAACTAAATGACAAATTGTTAAACAGAAACATTGAACGAGTAGTGGAGTGATTTTACTATAAAATTAAAAGAATAAAAATGTTGAAGAAGTCTGATCAGTCAAAAGGACATTCCTGTAAAGGTGTCCTATTCTACAGAAGAGATTTAAACATCTGCTTAATGTGTAAAGTCTTATAAGACAAAATTAAAAACATTTATCTTATTCAGTACTTGTTGACTTTTTTAATAATAAGTAGACTCAATGAACCTTCAATCAACAATATCTTTTGACTGCTTGTTTCAGTACAGAAAGAGAAAAATGTATTTTCTTTTACCAAAGAACTTCATGAATTTTGGTAAAACAGTGAGTCATGACGGCAACAGTTCTTGTCATTTTTTTCCTACTTTTTCTTGTTGCCATTACAGTCTTACAGGTGAAACTCAATGGAATTAATGAAAACCTTGAAAAAGTATCCTAGCTGATAAGTTATTATATTCTAATGTCCACGACAGCAAAGATCGAGATTGAAATAGTTCCTATGAATGAAGGCCTTATGGATGATGGAATTAACTCTTTCTAAGGGCTAAGGACAAACTATTTTTCTGGTCATAGTGGTCTTTTTCCTTCCTAAAGGACATGACCTCAAAGCAATAGGACACATTCAAAGGGCTTTTGTGAAGAGCATGAAAAATGTATTAACTTTTTATGCAGTGGGACATCTTACCTGCTGCTATTCTTTACTATATTCAGTAACAGGAATAAGAAATGCTACAGAAAACCAAACCAACAAACAAAACCAAACCAACCAAACAAAAAAAAACCCCACCAAAACAAAACATCAACAAATTGATCCTTCAGCTGAAGTTAGTGGAAAACTGTTGTGTTTGATGGTTTGGTTCAATTCAGTTCCAGGGGTTTATATAGTCACTAACACACTGGGAGGGATAAGAATCAAAAGAAGAAAGAAATGGCACATGGCATAGAGGTAATGGATCATTTTGCAGTTGACATTGTAATAGGGGCCTGACATAGCCAGGCACCATTTAAAGCAACAAAACTATTCAGAAAATACTGGGCACAGAGAAAGGTGTATGGAGCTGGATATGTAGCTGGTGCATGTAAATAAGAGCTGAAGACAGAAACGGTCTGTTCTCTTATCCACAAAACGTAGGTAACAATTTTGCTTAGATAAAGCAAACCAGTTAGATAAAACCAGGATGCTCCATCTGTCTTAAAGCATCCCAAAGAAAATGAGCTAGTGTCTTCAGATTCTTAAGCTTGTTACCAGCACTGGCATTAAAAAAATATTGCACAAATTTGCACAGATTTTTTTTAAGGCATATTTAGGTAGTCTTCTATTAACAAGTCACTATTATAACATTGCTATAGCAACCCTAGAGTTATGGTTAAGAAGACATTTTCTAAGCCTTTCTACCCAGGTGCTTCTAACTTTTAAAGCTTTTGAAAATTCTTTAAAATGCTCACCAGTTCAGCTTAAATATTTCAAGTCTGTTGTTAACTTAATAGCAAGCACTTTAGAAAAGAAAAAATTTACAGGGGGAAGTGTCATGCTTGTCAAATCAGCATGTATAAATACTTCTTGCATGAAGAGATATGTGCAGGTCTTGCAGTATAAAAGCAAAGGCAAAAGATGTTGATATGATGAGTAAGACTCTAAGTTTATACAAACCTAAGTCAGTAAATCAAGAAATTATTATATCCTCAAGACTTGTAATGGTGCCCTAAACAGAGAGATTAACAGATTAGCATACTAATGAACTAAAGTAAGCAGCATACATAGCAATACAAAGCACTGTGTAAGCATCAGTTGAGGTTATTTGGGGAAACAATTTCTCCGCTTATGTGTACAAAACCTTATGTTAACATAGGAGCACACTTTCTCTTTGGCAGAAATGTAGCAGAGATGAGAAGAAAACCCCCAAGCCTGTCATTGGGAAGTTTTCCCTTCAACAGGTTGTTTCCAATCAAAAGTAGCAGCAGCTTTCACCTAAACACCTATACATAGGGCCAGGGAATCAGCTTTGCGACTCTCCTTGGCCATCAAATGAAGCAGGTCTGTTTTGGCTTTCTGCCATTCAAGACCTAGACTGTTCTTGGAGGAAGCTAGACCTGTGTGGAGATTTCTTTTATTCTTCCACCCTCTAGGCAAGGTGGAGTACTCTAGGAAGACCACTGTTTTTCTTTTCTATAGGTGTCATCTGAAGACTGTGAAGCAAATCGGACATTCTCACAGCTGACATCTTCATTTCTGGTTAAAAGAGAAAAAACAAGTTTTCTCACAGAAGGTAAATGCTTCAATTTTTTAATTTTTTGAGTCAATGCTGAATCATGCTGTTCTGGTCACAATGAGACAATTGTGACTGAAATCACAGGAATATATCTCCCTACTCCAGAACAGGATTAAGCTATTCCTGATGGATATTTTCCTCTAACACCTTCTCAGAAATCCTCAGTGATTCCACAATCTCACAAGACAACCTGCCCTACTGTTGTACCACACTTAGGTCTAGGAAGTTTTTCTTGATGTCTAACATTAATCTCTCTTCCCGCAATTATGTTGAATTTATCTTTTGAAGATAAAGTACTATGTTCAGCAGGACATGATGTGTGAATGATGATGTGGTGACTTGCAAAGCTACATCATCACTCCTCAATGTGTTATTCTTACAGAACAGCCAGTTTACATTTTCATTAGTTGAAAAAGACACATTTACATTTTCATTTAGTTGAAAAAGACACATTCACCTCAGGGAAATAAAAAAGTCTAGATTTTAATAAAATCTAACTTGCTACTACTGATTTTTTTTTTCATTTTTACAAAGGATAAAATATACAGCATTATATACAATTCTATAAAAATATACAATCTTGTGAAGGGCTTTTTCACTGAATGTTTTCTGTTTGCATATAATATAAATTAGATCTTGAAGGAAAAATTACAACCATTTTTATTTTCACATTTTAAAAACGCCTTCTGTATACACTGAACAGCCTACAGAAAAAGTCTCTTACAAGTAGCAGATACATACAAATAGACATTAAAGACCAGATTATTTTCAAATGTATCTTTGAAAAATCCACATGGAACAAGTGCCTTGATTCCTGCAGAACACACCCAGCAAAGACACAGCTTTCACAGCATTTGTTAACAGAACATTATGATTTACTATTTTAGGTAAGCTAGAGATTTTACATTTTGTAAGGGTAAAAGTTCCCAAACAGAGCTGTTTCTGGCATAATCAGAGAATAAATGTATATGGAAAAGACACCAACTGAAAGACTATGTTTCTTCCCTGCTGAGTAGTTTACCAAAACACCTGACTTTTTTCCTTTGGGAAGAGATGACCACATTTAATTGGTCAAATGTTTTTTGATCAGCTCTTACTTGCCGATTAAACATGACAAACAATGGATGAGAAATGTAGAGAAGAACATACAGGCCTGCACTGCTCAGTTGTGGACCAGAAAAGATTTCAATTGTAGGGGAGAGAAGGGGACTTAGACTAAAATAAGTTTTTACACCAGAAACACCAGGTTCAGTTTGCACATCAGTCCTCAGAGAAAAGAGTAATGTAGGTTTGGTTGGGATAGAGAGGATGTGATCAAAGACATCAATGTAGGATGGATGTAGGACGTAGTGACCGTAATCTCTTTTTTAATAAGGGTACTGAAGTTGCTGTTGTTGAAGGTCTACATTCATTCACTGTCTCTGGAGCCCAAAGGGGTGCTAACAACATAAAACACTGTGAATGTAGTCAAGAAAAATAAAGAAACTGGAACATCCCAGAAGCAGAGATACCTTTCCGCATGGAGGCAATTTGGCAATTTAGCGACACCAAAAGCTGACAAAGCAGGAGAGACAGCTGACACACACTGCCGCAGGGAACCCTCAGCAGTACAACAGCTCCTGGCAGGGATCTTGTATCCCAACCCAGACCTGCTGCAGTGCAATTGTAACTCCATGGAAATCAACCATTTAAACTGTGTAAACTGTGTCTGAATTGAACCTTTTGGGTTTTGTACTGATTTCAAATGAGCCTTCTCACTTTTTCCCACAGTAACAAGAGTTGGTCTAAGTGCTATCAACAGCATGGAAAGATGACAGGTAGTAACAGTCACTTCAGTATTCCTAACGATTCCTCTGTGTTGCTCATGGAGGTGCTGAACAGGTGACACCACCACCATTACCTTTGTTTGCTAGCTAAAATGAAAAGTGCTAGGGATTCAGCTCTCTCTGTAGTCTACCAGGAGCTCCATAAAACAGTAATAAACTGTGGGTCAATTTTCCACATGGAACATTTCACACATCTCTTTCCATAGAAAAGGAATCCTCAAAGGAAAAGCAATCTATTGACTGGAGATGGGAGCTGACAAAGTGGTGGGTGTATATAAACAAACTGGCTATATTTACAAACATCTATGTTAACCACTTAGTTAACACTGAGTCAGAATACGTGGTGTTTTTACCATCATTAGGACAGTCAGGCCTTTTTCCCTGCAAACCTGTCCATGAAACTCTATCACATTCAAGAAGTTTTGCAAAAGCCAGAGAATAGTTAGCAATTAAACGTAATGATAACTAGTCACTCATTGTGAAGAAGGTTATATAGAAATATGTTTGCTGTCAAAAGCATTCATTTATCACTTATATGACACCTACGGGACAAAAGTATGCTGAAGCATGAAAACAGTGCACTGGAGCCAAACCTTTTTTGTTTCTTCCTTTTCTTCACGCCTTCAAGTAAGATATATGATGTTGCTGTTGAAAACCTATTCATACTTGAAACCGAGTCAGGTCTGAAACATGTTTAACATATTCCAGGTGAGGGAAAAGATAATAAGTAAATAAGGAAAGCCATTTATTTACCAACCCCCTGCAGCTACTCTATTACTTATCCCAGTGCAAAATGGTAGCGAATAAGAATTGTGACATTCCACACAGGTATAAATGATTAATTATACACAGGACACTGAGTGTACAGCAGACTGCACAGGATGCAAAAATTTTCCCATTTTTACTCAGATTCATTTTTAACTGTCACTAAATCCATTGAAGTACAATTTCCATTTTTTTTCCTATCCTTGGTTTTGTTTCTTGTGTGTGTATTAAAAAATATATCTCTGTACTCATTAGCCTTATATAATTCAGGATAAAATAGGGTCAGTTACACAGGTGCATCAAGATTCTTCCAGGAATAATTGCATAAAATTATCTTTACAAAACCCAGATTTATTTATTTTTTAACATGTTTTCTGATGTGTTTGATTACATATTTCTGGCCACGAGTGATTCCCTGGCATTTTTGTAGGATGTGGCCTCGCTCACTGCAAAATGAGTCCATTCTACTGTAAACCACAGTCACTTCTCATCATTATACACTGCACAGCTATGCACAGCTATTTTACTGTAATTCTTCTATCTTCAAATGATTTAGCTATTTTCTGCTTTGGTTTCAACTGGGATGCTATTACTTATCTTTGCTCATTATTTCTTAGAACATATTTCACACTCTTAAGTTTTGTATTTCCGGGAAACGCTTGTATTAAAAATTCCATCGTAACTAGTTAAGACTGAAATATTCCACACGTGTTAAGGAAGCTTCAACTTAGTACTGTCAAAAGGCAGCGCAACTGAAAGAGTTTTTTTCTTTAATCTTCCTAAAACATACTTAACATACAGAAATTTTTAAACATATTTCTAACTATATCCATTGCTTACTATTTCAATATAGTATAGTGGTCAAAAAGCCAGAGATGATCTCTATTCCGGGTATTTATGATCTAAACAATACACAGTTAGCAGATTAAGAAACAAGTGTCAGAAAATTGTTCTGTGAATATCAGAATCCATGAGGTCTTCTTTCCATTGGAGTTGCGCATTGTGACTGATAGGTTTTTTTACTGAATAATATTAACAATAGACCATGAATTCACTTGTTGCTGGACAGCAAAGAATACACACAGGAGATAAACAATTTGAAGGCTGCAACTGTGGGAGAAGACAAAATCAGAGTTCACATCTGGAGAGTCCACAGAGGAAAGAAACCCAGACTGAAGCTCTAACAATATAATCTCTAATAATGTAATATCTAATACAATAAGAGTCTCACAGTCCTCTGACTGGATTTTCTACTGTCTAGTAAGAATGAGCTCAAACTGCATTCTTTCTTTTCAGAAGAACATGAAATAGACTCATCTTCTTCTGGCCCATGTTCTTTGATAAAAAGACACTTTAAATGCCTCTATTCCTCTTCCAAGTTTTGCCAAAGACTTAATACTTTATTCACAGTAAAGGGTAAATATATGCATCCACACAGTCTAATCACAGAAATTTTATTTCCTCAAGAAACCAGGCCTAAAAACAGATAAGGAAGCATTAACATGGAGCAGTTGTTTTATTATGGGGAGAGATGACAAGGCTGGAGAAGGCGGCATTCAAATGGAAGAGCTGATACAGAATGAAAGGTCAAGTGAGGCAGTGAGGTCAGTGGCCAACCTGACAGATGAGAACTTAAGGGGATGAAAACAGACAAATGCAAGGAGAGAGAAAGAAGAGAGAGAAAATCAGAGAAGAGGGGGAGGAATAAACGGAGGAGAACAGGTGAATGGATGAGAAAATGAAGGGTAAAAACTGGCTTGTTGAGGAGAAAAGATTGACTCAGCTTAAGAACTGGTCCCTCTGGAGGACATTGTCTCAAATTATTTGCAAGCAGATATTCATTCATCTTCATGAAAGTTATGCAAGGAAAAAGAGGAGGGCATCTCAGAGAAGATGTTATCCACTCAGTCCTTCCACTTCTCTGAGGAAACAGCATCTGCTCAGTGCTTACAAGGCAAGGAAGTGAAAACCAGCTTTATATAACAGCTGCAGATGTAGATTGCCAAGCAGTAAAAGTAGTTCATCGCTCCATCAAGAGTCTAAAAATTTACAGCTCCTGTGATCCACTGGAAGCTTGTTGGGTGCTGTAATAAACAGTTTGAAGAACTCTCCTGTGAAGAATATCACTTGCGGGAGGAGAGAGGAATGATACAAGCAATGGAACCTGCAAAAGGAAATAATCTATACATTTCAGGTGACATAAGAGATAGAAGTGGTCAGAGGCTCTGGATGCCACTGATACTGCGAAGATGGAGCAGTGGGAGCAAACAAAGAATGAGAAGCTGTTCAGCACAGATATTTGAATGATGTTTGAAAATAAACTTCAATAAAAGAAGGCTCAGGCTCCCGGATTGCCTTGGGAAAGAGGTCATGGTGAGAGAAGTTACAGAGCTCTGTAACAGCTAATGAGTAACTAATAATGAGTAACTGTTTGTAGACACTATAACTGGTTTGGAAATGTTATAAAAATGGGAATAATTTTAAAGATTAAAATTAACCTGATCTGAGGGTGAAAAGGTCTTTGGTTTCATTTAGGAATTTATTGTGGGTTTAGTGTTAATTTAAAAGCTAGAAATGCAACTGGATGATTTTAATCCTTTCCTGACATTGGCTTAATGAGGGCCAGGCCACCTCATCAGCTCTGGTACCCTCCTTGCTAATAGGAGCACTGTGGTGGGTAGTGAAAAAGATGATGTAAAAGGCAGTCCCTTCCTTAATTGCCCATACACACCATACTCGTCAGAACCACGACACTGACACCAATCACATCCTGCGTATCTGTGGAAAGGCAGACATCAAGAGAGGAGGACAAGGGCTACAGTTTTGTTTATATCACCTGTCCTTACAGAGGTGAGACTTCTCCACTTCTCTATTGCACCTTCTCAAGAAGAATAAATGCCATATATAGTTCAACCTTCCTATGACAGTAGCTTCTGAACGGTTCTCTTTTTTGGTGGCAAGAAAAGTACATGATATGGAGGGAAGAGGCAAGGTTGGCATCTTATTTTCAGCTCTTTTAAAGAAGTGATCTCTTGCCTTCAAAAGAAAATGTCAATTTTGTTTCCAGAGAACAGTGTCATGAGGAACTCGAATAGTCTCTGAGCCTGTGCTTGATGGGAATGGGGAGGTAGGGAACAAGCACCATAACAGACAGCAGAGCACATTAGCAGCACTACCCTGCTTTAAAATGAGCTATGTGTTTCACAAAAAACCTTCCTTCATTCTTAAAGTTAATTATTTTCCACGAAACTCTGACCTGACAGTACCTGATTTTTAAACCAATTTGTTTAGAATATATAGAGATGGAAAAGACAGCCCAGAAGACACAGGTTACTCTGTATTTCCAACTGGAGGTCTCAACAAGCCCTAATAATAAGCACAGATTAATGCTTTCAAGGACCCTGAAATGTAAGTAAGAATAATTCTCATTTTATAGATGAGGAAACTCAGACACAGAACAGTTCTGTGACTGCTGGGGTCAGAGTGTAGCAATGCTATCTATCTCATCTGTCAATCTCTGCTGCCCTTTCTCACAGTATATGATCTTCTCTCAAGAATTAATAACAATATTACAGCAGGCCACAAGTCTAAATTCGCTCTTTCCTTTTCCCAGACAGGGTTTATCTAACTTGTTTCCTCTTCTAGCTCTCCATTCTGACCTTTTCTGCTTTCCTCTTTTCTTCATTGCTGCTTTAAGCTGTGTACATGGTAGGGATAGCTGGGCTAAAGTAGCATGTTATATTTTACCTTGAAGGCTGTGAAAGTTGTGATCATTCTTATCTGTTTCAACAAGGGGTTTGAAAGTCTTCTATGTCTTCTACTGTAATGAGACTTACCCTTGAGGTTAGAAGAAACATTGTTCCTCAAGTAAAGCAGATGGAAGGAGAAAATATAGCCTGAAAATAAGCAGCTCTAGGTAGTGACTTGGAAAACAAAGCTTTTAAAATTAGTAATGGTATTCTGAAATTGACCCAAATTCTGTGGAGGTCCAGCCTACAGAGGGAAGCTGACCTCTTAAGATTCCAGACAGCAGGGTAACTGTTAGTGAACAGGTACAACTAAAACAGAATAATTATCTCCCTTTCTAATGCTTTGAGGAAAATGACTATGTATTTGTTAACTGGAAGGGGCCGTTGTATGTGGAAATGTCAAGAAAAGTGGTCTAACTTGAGCACAGCACTGAACAAAGTACAAGTTTGCCTCTTTAGATGTGATCTTGGCAATCTCGCAGCTCTTTTGGCAGGTGCTGAAGCATCCTGCAGCAAAGGTGGACAGCCATCACCCAAAATCACAAGTAGACACAGTGTACATTTCTAGGGAGTGCCTTTTCCCAGAAACCTGACAACGTCTTTGCAGGATACAAAGTTCTGTGCCCGCTACATGATTACTGCCTGCCAAAGAAGGCTGACCTCTTCTGTTAAGTATGTTCACATCCCCATCCATGGTTAACTGTGTTCAGCCCAGTGTGAGAAATTAATCCATGGCCTCAAGATACTACAGAAAGTCAAATTTCAGACTGTGGAAACCTCAGTAACAGAGTTTATCTGCAAGTTTATCTGCAAGTATTACATGACCTGCAATCTAGGTCACAAATTGGATTTGCATTATTACTGTTAGATCTGACAACACTGTCAGGAAAATGGAGGAAGAGACCGGAATGTATTCAAAAGATACTTCTACCGCTTCAGCATTAGTGGCTGGATGGTACAGCATACCTTCTCTCCTTGCTGTTTTGAACTGCCCCGTGGACTGACTTTGGCTAGTTGGCACCATCCGCTCTGATTTTGTTAATAAAAGTCAGGGTGGAGCTGTAGATGAGCTCTGAGGTTGAAATTCAACGGTTCTGGATCTTGCACTCAACAGCATGAGTTTTCTGTTAATAAAGTACAAAAAGAAACAGACAGAATCAATTTGTGTATAATTATTCAAGAGATTGGTGCATTTATTCACCTCTGGAAGGGTTTTTTGATCAATGTGTAGCAAAGGACAATGGTAGTGGAGATCTAGATATCAGAATACTGTGGAGTGCTAGGTAGATGCTTTCTTCCACTTGTTTCTCAATTTTCTTTGTCTTTTTTGTTTTGTTTTTTTTTTTTTTTTTTTTTTCCTGGGAGCAGAGCCACAGTTTTTCACCTGTTAGCCCTAAGCCTCAGAACAAAAGCTCTTCCTATTCTGCTGGACATTACTTGTATAAATTGCACTTTTTGATAGTTCAGAATGACCCATCAATACCATATTAACTGCTAAGAAACAATGCAAAGAAGTTGATTCTCACTTCTAAAACTCTTTTTTCATGTATGTGTCTACTTGTTCAATAGGATTCTGTGAAATATAAATTTCAGAACATGAAGACTGATTTCACTGCTTCTTTGGTACAAGAAACCAATGAAAAATAATGTATCATTAAAAAGACTTTTGTTTGTTTCAGGATTTCACACATTCTGAGTCACTTATCCGTGTCATCAAAGCTTAATAACTATTTTGATAACATGAGTCTTAATGTCACTGTATTTCTTCACTGAAAGAGTTATCAAACAAGTTTTTCAGCCAGAATTATATTAGCACCATAGTATTTCAAAGTTAAATTTGAGAAAGATAAATAGGAAAAATGTACTCCGGAGGCTTAAAATGCACACTGTAAAATGTCCATTATTAAATGGATATGCTTTAACCACCTCTGTCTAATGGAACAATTTTGGTTCTACACTTCCTTTATCCTTGCTTTGGTGCTGAGACAGGAAAGTACCACAGCAATATGTCAGATATCTATACCAGATATTCAAAGATACCATATGTAAAATATCAATCGGAGTTGTTAGCTTTTTTTTAAACAATCTGCCCAGCTGTTTAAATATTGGGATTTAAACACTTAACTTTAAATTTCTGTGTCCCAGTTCAACACTAAATTAGATTAATTTGATCCCACTGACCAAGACATCCCCTATCTTAAAAGTTCCCCTAGTAGGACTAATACAGTCTACTAGCAAGAACATTGCTATTTAAAATCATGATCAGCGTGATAGCAAAGGCCAAAAGTTCATTCTCACATATAGCTGAAACAGGGACAAAAATAAGCAGACCTCAGGAATGATGATCTCCATTTAGCTAATTAATTAATACAACGTAAGGTAACTTAGGAAAAAGAATACCCCTGAGAGATTTTCACGGCTTTCAAGATCATGGATACAGTACAAAGTAAAGTAATCTTTTGATGTCAGATGAGTGGAAGCGGCTTCACTGGCATATTTTTTTCTGCTGTTTTGAAGCTAGCACCATGTTCTTATTTGTTCTGGCATAGTGCAGTCTCCTCTATTTTTATTTAACCAAAAAAAGCACTCTTAAAGCCGTAGGATGTTAATATTCACATTAAATATTAGTGAGAACATAGTAAAGTGATAAAGTAAAAGATAACTGTTAGAAATTCAATTATGAATAGGCAATGCTATAGTTAGATCGATCCAAGCAGAGCTGGCACGAGCTTGCATTTCCTAGTCTTCCTCACCTGTGTTATGCAGAACATAGGAGCGTTATTTCAGCTTAATTTAGTGTTGGAAACACTAAAACACTTTAAACTTAACCAATACTTTTATTTGTGCTAATTATATTTCAAACTTCCACCTCAAGCTCCCGCCCCTCCACACTGTGCCATCCTCGTGAATAGCATGTGCACACAAGTGCAGTCATACAACCCTCCTACCTTGAAGAGATAAAAGGACATTAATTTACATTTTTATTAAACATTATAATAGAAGCATGCACTGCAGTGCCATGTTGAGTTGTGAAGAAGGGTTCCAGTAGCAGCTCTGATTACTGCACTGGAAAACACATAACAGTCTGTGTATTGCCATACATGTGACTAAAGGTAGGGAAATGACACAATGGGTATTGAAGACAAAAGCAACTTGAGAAATAACTGCACTTGTCAACGGAGCTGTGCTCTGCAGAGGCACAGAGAACATCCCTGATCTCTCATTCCCTGATGGCAGTGCAGCGGGGACAGCACACGTGGCTGGCCAGGAAGAACACTCATCCATCAGCCACTACCCAGCCAGCCTAGCAGTAGTGAGGGACTCCAGAAGGAATCTGGTTCAGTTCTCACTTGGAAGGAGGATGTTGCTCAAAAGTGTAAAATGGAAATGCTCATTATAGAAAGAATCAAAAGCTGAAAGAAGAGTTTATTGTTGAAGCCATGGGAGAAGACTAAAATCAGTCTGGTCTCGCACCTGCTAATCATAACTTATTTCCTGTGCAAAGATTTCTGGCTGGTGATACTAAAAGAGCTACTTGAAGATAGTCACATCTTGACATCACACAGATGGGGGTGATAAAAATGACTGTAACACTAAAAGCAGCTCATTTCTAAGTCTGCACCACTTCACCACTCAAATACTTCACAGAAACCTTTCAACATGCTTAGTGACAAACATAAACCCTCCACCTATCCTGCAGGATTCAATCCATTCTTGCCCTTGAGTTTCTCCAGTGTATCTCCAGGGCCTGACTTCCCATCTCAGATGGCTTTGGGTAGAATTATTTAAGACAGCACCACCCAGGCTTTCCACTTGAATGTGACTGCTCCAGCAGGAGAGGTAACAGAGCAAATAGAGCAAATATATGGAAGCTCTTCTGCCAGGGCTGTCCTCCCCTCTCAGCCCTCACCACCACCGTGGAGATCCATTCCTGACACACTTTTGCTCCTGCGGTGACTGCCACTGACCAGGGCACAAGAAAGACTGTTGGGAGTTGCAACACCTACTCCTATTTGCAGAGACTGCCCAGCAAGCTCAGGAGTCCAGGCTGTGGAAGATCAGCCCTGCCCAGTTATTTGCAGCAGTGATTTATCACAATCAGGCCCTGACCTGTCTTTCCCGTCCCTTTGTGGGAGGTTAGGCTCCTACAGCAGGAAGGGAAGGGATAAATGCAGACAGTAATGTTTCTAGTCAAAAAGCAAGATGCCACAAAGCTACTCCACAGGAGTCTTTAGTAATCCTGATCTTTATACGCTAAAAAAAAAGTATTGCTTCTCTATTGTAGAACAGACATGATAATGGGAAATATGTATGGGCCTTACCCTATAATTAGGGTGCATTCAGAAGTGTCAAAGACTTTCCAGGCAGGCAAATGTAAAGCACAGTGACTCATTACTAAAGGGTGTGACTGCTCCCAGGGATTTGTAAGATTTTATTTAAATGCTGAATGGATCCTTCCTCTTCCATGGGATGTCAGAAACCGGAATTTGAAGACCCTGTTGGGGACCAATCTGTCAAGCTGCTAATTAGCCAGATAATGCTGTTTGTGCAGAGTCACCAGCCTTAAAGGTGATGAAAAAATTCTTTTACCCACCTCGCCCGAGGGAAATAGGTTAGCCCAACTGAAGCAGTAAGGAACTGTCCAGGATGCTTTGGTTTTTAATAACACCCTCAGGATGGACCAATTTAGTCATGTAAATTTTAATATTTTTATTGAAAAAAAAATCAGTCAGTTTATGAATAACACCTGTCCAATGTGTATATGTCTTTCTGACCCCAACTTGGTCAAATGAATTTGACTTTATAATTATCTTGCTGCCTTCTGGCTGGCATGAATGAGGATATTAGCTCTGTTACTACCAGCCTATTAATTTTCTGCTTTCTCTCAAACTTCGGTATTTTGGAGCCAAAGGTTTTATGGAACCAAAGGTTTCCAGTCTAAGCAGTCTGCAGATAGCACTAAGATATATGTTTGTGCATACACTTATGGATAATTTAATCCGAGATGGTTTAGGGGTGGAATACCTCTATTTGTAACAGAGAAATTAGAAATTTAGTAGCCCTTCACTATTATTCACTAAACCAGCTATTACTTGCATAGCAGAATACCACACACCAAGGATGACAGCATTATTTTATTATGACCTGTGTGTAGAAAAGGGGCAGATTCTCACAGTGTAAGTTTTTTGAGAATGCTGATCTGACAGGGTTGCATTTGTAGAGCCAAGTTCACCCTAACTTAATGATTTAGACACTATACTGTCAAATCTACACCACAAAATAGCTTTATGGAGTTTATGAAGTGGCTTATAGAGCTATCGTTCTCACACTTTGCTACAGGTAAAAGTCTGCTGGTATTTGCATTTTACTCTGTTATAGTCAAACATACTGTACTAAAGATTAAGACTGTGTTAAAGCAAGCTGAAACTGCCCATATATATACATCAAGGATATCTTTTCAATTAAAATTTCAAGGAAAAGAATTCTTTTAGTGACATTGCTTGCAGAAGAAGAATAGTCACTGAAATAATGCTTATTTATAGAGGGAAGTACCCCTATGAAGTAAGAGTTACTATTGTCCAGTAGACAGACCAATCCTACCTGCATTTACTTTGTTTAATTTTTCTCATTTTTCTTACAGCTTTACAAGTAAAATGAAATTAATAGAGGTTAAAGACTGGCTAATACAAGTTGCTTCCAACAAAAAAAGTATGGATTTTTTAATGCACTGGTAGTCATTTGACTTGCACAGACACCAGATTCGTATGAATGACTACAGGAATTCCAAAGGGGCCATTACAGGTTGGGGGTTTTTGCATCAATAATCCACACACAAGGAAAGAATTTACATAATAGAACATAAAGACTCCATGAGAATATTGAAATAAAAACATTTCTACATGATTTTGTGCTTCAAAACCATGGATTTACCTGTTATGTTTTTTAAGTGCTTAATGCTAATCTGCCCATTAAAAACTAGCACCCAATTGACCATTCAGTCTTTTTTGTGTAAAAAACCAACTGTCAAATACAAAGTACACCATGCAGTAGAACTTACTATCTACTTCATATTATTACTGTGAAGATTAATTAATGTATTTAGAGCTTTAACATTTGTTAAGTATTGTCCTGGTTTCACAGGGACAGCATCATAGGCCTGCCATGGTCTGCAGACCATTAGCAGTTTGGAGTCAGCCAGGGCAGCTGCCCTGAGCTGGTTCATGGGTGTATCACAGCCGATAATCACACTCAGTATAAAGGAGAAAGATGATGAGGATGGATGGTCTTTTGCTTGGGCTCCTTCTGACCCCGCTCCCAAGGACTGCTTTCCTGTTTATAAGGACAACTGTGCATTTACCAGGCTGAGTGTAACTTTGTTTATATTGGCATTGGTATTAGTTTTGTTGCTTCATTAAATCTGTTTTCATTTCAACCTATCAGTCTCTTCTCCTTTTCCTGATACCCTTCTTGGCTGGGGAGGGGTTATTCGATGACAGAGCAACTGCTGTAGTTGAGCCCTGGATACAAACCAAATGCAGATAAGAATTTTTCCAAGGATTTAGATACAACAACGTTCAACACAATAAAGAGCCCCAGCTAACTAGCTAACTGCTATGTTACAATACAGATGGCAAAATTCTCCTCCTGGCTTTATTCAAGCATGTAAGGATCCAGAGAAAGGAAAGATATCCTGAAAACTCCTGAAACTCAGAATGCTTAGATGCTTTGTGACAGTATGTGTTAGAGCTGTCTCAGGACTACTGCTGAGCTACAACAGCCTCCAAACAGTCATTCTTCAAACAAGAACTGAAGCACAGCAGTGTTCTGGCTCTTGCCTTCACTCTTCCCCACACCCTGCTCCCCATTCTTCCTCTGCCATATTCCCATGCCAGGATTTGTAAGGTGGCAGCACAAAACCAACAGATGGGCTAAACACCACCCGACACAAGGACAGGGAGGTGGTTTCTTAATGGCTGGTTCCTGTCCACTGCCACGCTTACTTCAGTCTTTGGTTTGAGGGCAAAAACCATGCCTTTGCTGTCCATGTAAATTTTTGAGTATACAAATTAATTGAAACATAGTAGGAACATTGTTTTAGGGGCTTATTTTTCATTCATATATCCAAATGAACCTATAGCATCACAATGTAAAATTAATCCTACTTACCATCTCACAAAAAGACACGCTGGATATTTGTACAGGATCTACCTTACAAGGAGCACTAGTTGGTACTATGACACTAATTAATAATAAAATAAAACCACAATCTAAATTTTACTCCACCTATTTTTTTAAAAAATACTTAGTTCATTTCCTGGTTCTGCAGTTTGTGACCATCTAGCTGTGGTGCTGCAGCAGAGCTCCAACAAGTGCTTTAACAACACAGGCTGGTAGGGGAACACACATAGAACAAAAAGATGCATTGCGAGGTGGAGAGAAATTTACTTTCGGGAAACAATGTTTTTGTGATAAAGAAGATGGAGTATACGACTGTAAACATTAAGTAGTATTTTCAGTTGAGCTGCTCTTCATCATGAAAAATGTATGCTGGCCTTATTTTACCATCTGTACACCCTTAAAATGGTAGGGGCAAGGAGATCAAGCAATGATTTTTCCACCCCTCGTGGTTTTCTTCTGAAAAGTGGAAAATGCGTTTCACCCTGATTCTGGTGCCAGGCAGTGAGTTGCTTGCTATCACAGAATTTCATGTCAGATGGAGGAGACTGAACTGTGAATTCCTAAACATAGAAAAATATTTTCAGATGTCTGTGCAGCCCAAAGCAGCTGTTAAACCTCCACATGCTGACAGTAAGTTCGTACCTGTGCTCTGGCAGAAAAGAGATGGAGCCATACCCAAGAAGACACCGGGCTTCTGAAAAAAACCCACAAACGTCAACCACCTTTGGGCACAGGTCTTCTTAAAAAAACCAAACCAAACAAACAAAAAGAAAGGATCACAAACAAAGCCAAAATAAAACAAAATGAAACAAAAAACAGAACCAACCACAAACAACAATGGCAACTGACAGGGGAAAAATATGTAGGCCTCACCCATGTCTGAGTGCCCAGGACTTGTCTGAATGGTCCTTAGGAAGACTCTGCACTTCATAATACTGGCTGCACTTTGACAGGTCAAGTACCCAATAAACTGGCAGAGAAAAAGCATTCGTGATGGGTACATCAGTTAAAATTACACTGATGTCAAATCACAAGGGATATAAAAAGCCAGAGAGATTGTGATATGTAGCTCTGTAACAATGGCCATTAAAATCAGCATTTCTCCCTCTCCTTCAAACTATACCGTACCTCTCAGCGCAGTGCTTTTTCTTTGGCTGACAGCATAACAAACATACCCAAGGAAAATACAACCTCATAAGAAGAAAGTGTCATCCCTTGAGACATGATGTCAAATGAATGAATATTCATTCAAATAAACATCTGTTATATCCACACATTGCTGTAGTAAATCTGTTTTAATAAAGTACAAAAGGCTGCAAAAAAAATAAAACCTAGGCTGGCTTTTCAATTAGTCTCTGTTAAATGGGATTCTTTTATTTTCACTTTGTATCCTGAAAGCCACAGAAGCCACACAACATGTAGTAGCTGACATGGTGTGCAACCCTGACCAATCTATTTACTTTCATTCTGTAGATGCACACTCTTCTACTATTGTTGGGTTTGGGTTTTTATTTTTCTGGGGTTTGTTTGTTTGTTCCTTTTTGATGCCTGTGCTAATTTTCACCTGAAATTAAATAATTTTAACACTTAATCATGACTTTCAAAGCTCCAGCAAGCCTCATCTTGAGCATCATCAACAGAATGGGGTGGGGAGGAAGAGGGGGAAGAAAAAAAAAAGACTCTCGGTGCTGACTGATAGATTTTTGATATTGCCATGCTTCCCTTTCACTAATTATGCCCAGATTGCTCATCATGACAGATACTGTTTATGCTAGGAATTTTCTACAGCATACCTCAGGGGCAAATTGCCTGTAGTGGTGATGTGGGAATTCTCTACAGCCTACTTTAACAAACAAACCTCCAGTATTCCTCCGCATCACATCACTCAACTCTCTTGTCAAATCTTCAGCATACTTTTCAACTGAGCTAACTTCAGCTACCCAGGGAAGGGTATTCCCTGGCACACCAATTGTTTATTCCCTCTAGAGCACAATATATGCTCCCTGACCCCTTGATCCTGCACAAGCTAAGAGAACACAGTAGTTGTTGATAGTGAAAACCCTTCAGGTAAAAGTCATGGAGGTGAAAGCCCTTGTGCTGGACAGCAACATTAGCCTGAGATTTCATAAACTGCACAAACATTTGCAGTAACTGTTAAATCCTTTTCTGCTGGAGCCAATTATCCACAACCTCATCTGCTTTTCACAGATAGAATAAATCTTCCTTTACAAGTAGATTTTATTGCCAGTATGATCAGGCTCTAAGTTTGGAATATTTATGTCATTTCAGTTGGCGGATTGCTTTTACCACGTGACTTACTCTAGGTGTATGGTGTGAAAAGCTGTTCAAGTACACACCAGAACAGCATATTAATGACAGGCCAGAAAGTCAACTGAATCTCCATCCTATACCATCTTCATGTGCCACCTACCGTAACTGCTCGATTATTCCCTTTCCTTTGTAAAACATTGAGAATTCGGCATGCTGTCTGCTCACAAACACCTCCCAACTCTGTTTTTAATCCCGAATCCTCCTGTTGGGAGTCGTGAGGCTGTGGGGTGGCCCTCCTGCTTCAGTGGGCACCGTGTTTAGCACACAGGCTCTCCCGGGCCCTTGCAGGGTGTGGGTGATGTGGGGACAGCTAAAACCAATGCTCCGCTGCTGGGGCTCCCACAGAGACACCACACCAGACACCCGAGTTTCTTCAGTTTCCATGTGTGAAAGTGTGGCAAGACCAGAGACTTTTTGGAGCGCAGTAGGCGAGGGAGGTAAGGGCAGGGTGAGAAAACACCCGACAGTCCCATTGACGCGTCGGCAGACAGTGCCTGTCCCTACCCTGACACCGAGCGGAAGGCCGCAGGCGAGGTGTGAAGTGCGAGGCCGGCGCAGCTGAGGAGGCCCGGGCTTGCAGAGGTCTCACGGCCACCACCAGGATGCAACCGTCGGTGGGCATCGGCCTGGCGAAGCTAGGTGGTGCCCCGCTGGCGCCGCTGGCCTGGAAGCAAGAGCCCGTTAGCACGCGGGCTCAGCCGGTGGCGGTATGAGGCCGAGGGCCGGGCCGGGCCGGGCCGGGCCGGGCGGCCGTCGAGGGCCGTCCTCCCGCGCGCTGCCGCTTTGTCCTTGCCCGGCCCGGAGCACGCGCGCGCCGG